>BQNB010148104.1:5645-16345 GCA_026074375.1 Tanacetum coccineum | reverse complement strand
CAACCTGGGTTTGACCATTTTGACCCGGTTTTGACCATTCTCGACCCGGGGTTGGCCATTTTAGCACGGGTTTGACCATTTTAGCACGGGTTTGACCATTTTAGCACGATTTTTGACTCTTTTGACCGGGTTTGACTATTCTGACACAGGGTTGACCATTCCTGACCCGGGTTTGGCCATTCCCGACCTGGGTTTGACCATTCTCGACCCGGGTTTAGTCATTCCCGACCTAGGTTTGACCATTCCAGACCCGAGTTTGACGTGCTATTATAATAAGTTCAATACAGGTTATTTTTAGAACCTTACGTAAGGGAGTGTTTGGAGCTAACACATAAGCCGTATATTGGCCTTTTGTGCTAACTTATAGCTTGTTTAAGTTCGTAAGCTCTAAGGTGATGAAATAAATGTCGACACAAAAAAATGAACTAGTTATAAATCTGTCAATGTTTGATGAAAATTGATTAAATCACACCCATGTCATTTCCTTTTTACAAAGATATGGCTTTTTTTTCTCTATTTGAACACAGATATGTCATGGCTGGGACATGGGATTACATATCGATATAGACTAGAATGAGCGAATGGACTTCTCAATAGCATACTATATTGAGAAGTGTTTATTGTGTCATTATTAAAGCAAATAGGCTCATACTTATGCCAACCTTGTGTCGGAAGATGACCAAATTAACAAAGATTCTAAGTAATTTTACGGATGAAATAATTTCTTTCATCTCTATGCTTGAGCCTTTCACTTATACTTTGAGATGATGCTATAATGTTAAGTTCTGAGTGGTTTTATGTGTCGTCTTTTTTTTTGTCTAGTTGTGCTATATGTCATCATTAAAGCAAATAGCCTCCTACATGCCAACTTTGTGTCGGAATTTGACTAAATCTATGAAGGCATTCTAAGTCACGAATTTGTGATGAACTTATTTTATTTGTTATGCTTGCACCTCATACACTTCAATTGTTCTTGAACTATTCTTAATAAGGAATATACACGCTGTTCTAGTTTAGGAGTGCTGCTTTGTAGCAAGAATATCTTTTGAATTTTAATGTTTGTATTGTTTCCAGGTTGTGTGTGATCTAAAGGTTATCGTTGAAGACTTAAGGCCCATTTTAGCTAGATTATCACCATGGATTCAAAACACGTTTTAAACGTGCTTCTTATAAACCTATGGAGTTTTATTTAAGGGATAAATTCCATATTTAACGTGCGTTTGCATATAGTTGAGTTATGGAATTTGAATCTGTATTTGAAGCTTTTTTGCATATAGCTGGCGGAACTAGGAGTATTGTTGGGTAATACATATATTATGAGAATATCGCCACATTGTTGGATAAGGACTCAAAACAAATTAGTCATTTTGTGGTTTGAGTTGAAATTATAGGGCGGGGTTGGGTATCGTTGTTGCTTCGTCGGCAGTTAGGAGGAATTTATGCACGCTTTTAAAAACGTAGGCTGATAAGTAATTTTAAGTGTAAAATGTAAATGATTATGAGCTGGTGCAAACTCTAAATGATTGTAAACTGTTCTTTTTACATTTTGGCAATAACAAATATGCTGGGGGCGCGTTAACATGTTTGCATTACCTTCATTATGCATTTAATTCCAAAATACATTAGTGTTCATTGATGGTAAACAGGCCCGGATCTTGGCATGTGCAGGCTGTGCAATGGCACAGGGCCCCAATTTTCTAGGGGCCTCCAACTTTTAAATCTTAATGTTAGTATAAACTCACTTTTGGATGTTTGAGTTCAATAAAAGCAGTGTTCTATGAAGAAATATGCTTAAAAATGATCCAAACTTATAACTTTAGTCACAGTAGTGAAACAACAACTCAAAATTTTGTCTTTGACAAAGTAAGTATGGAGTGGGCTTTCCATTGGAGAAGATGACACAAAAACCAAGAATCTTGTGTTTATGTGGTAAAGTTCAAGTTTAACCCTTTGAGTTTATAGCTTGACATTTTTAGAGTTTCTAGGTCGACCAAAAGGCTTTTTTTCTATCGAAAGGCTAGAATAAAAGAAGAAAGTGTGTCATATATATATGCACAATGATATAAGAAAATCTGCGCATGGTACGAAGCTTTATCTTGTGATTCGACAACCAACAACATATCATTTTCTAATTATATGCCAAAATAGTAAACTACATATAATTTTCTAGCAACCAATATGCGCAAGGTTGATTTACTTCGGCAACAATGACCACAAGTCCACAACATACCGGTGCAAGTTCGTACATGAGAACCAAAAAATGTAATATGTTTTTGTGATATGAAAATGATTATTAACTCATATTTATGTCTTATGTATTCAGGTTGCTAAAAAGGATGTGAATTGCTTTAACTAAGGATGCTATTGGTATATTTCTATTTTCTTTTTATTTATCTGTTATTTATCTGTTGTTATTTATCTTTGTATTACTTAGGGGCGTTTGTTTTAGCTTATATGCTTATGAGCTTATTTGATTTAGGTTTATATTTCGCAAGCCTTACCCTTTTAGCTTATTTTGATATTTTTAGGCTTGTATAAGCTTGTTATGATATAAAAAGCTTATGTAAGTTAAACCCACAAGTCTCAAAATAAGGATAATAAAGGATTTTACCTTTTCGTTATGTGAGGTACAGAGGTAGACCAATTTGTTACCTTCGCTGGTATCACAGAAGGATCTTCGTGAAATGTCCAGAAATCCATCTATTCCAGCCTTGACAGCAAAACCACTGCTTGTCCGAGCAACAAAGGTACTCGTGCCTGAAGTACATCATCGTCAATTACCTCTCTGATCTGAAATCATATTATTTTTATAAAAACCAAAGTTGACATGATGGTCTCTTTTATAGGATTAAGAAGATTTTACCTTTTCCTTAATAGAAGCAATATTTCTCATTCTCGGCATATAGATTTGCTATACTATTTCCAGAAGATAGGAGTTGCGCATCGTTCAGAACCTAAACGATTTAGATTAATGCACTTATTATACTAGTCAAAGATTTTAGTCGATTTCTAAGCAACACTAAGAAAGAAAAACTTTGAGAGAAATGGAAGGGCATCATGAGCCTGTTTTGAGAACATAATCGATGGATATTCAGAAAGCTGGTCTTTTACCATTATTCATTGCCAAGACAGACTTGATTGGTAATTTTTGGCTTGAAGCAGAAGTGATAGGGACGCGGTCTGAATGACAGCATGAAAATTGTGTAGTTCCAATATCATTTATACAAGTTTGTCATCTGATGGAGGTGGTTTCTACTAACCAGTTTCTTTTGAACTTGCGGAGAAGCCCTGTGAGAGGCCAAAAAGAGCTGCTCGTTGGTCAGTAATTCATCCTAGAGTGAGTCAAGCCCAATTGTTATTACTGTGGTGAATAGAGTATGGTCTGATATGAAGGAGTACTGACGAGGCAATCAAGTCGAGGCATTTATGGTTTGTACATCTTTCAAAGGTTGCAAGAGGTTGGCACGAAGAAGTCTAGTCCTGCAAGAGATTATTAAAGTCACTCACAGTACGTAGTGGATTATTATTATATGATGTGAATGAATATTATACCCTCCGGCGGTTCTTGTTGTCTTAAGAATCTCGAATAGACTTGTCTTTTTGTTGCTAGTGCCGAGAAGCGTGGAATGCAACCTGATAGAAGAATCAAGGACATATAGCTTATATAATTCAGAAGCAGTGGAAAATAAGATGAGAAGTAGTGAAGGAGGTAACGTAGTGATAATGAATGATTGGTAAAATAATTTATTCAGGTCAGCTCGAGTATAAAATATGGTCAGATATCAGGCTTAAAATGTTTACGTAATTCGGGTTCGGGTCGACCCAAAGTACGTTGCTATTATATGCCATTAACCCTATTTTTTTTAATAAATTTTCTATCTAAATTAAGACAAATATGCAATTTTATAAACATTTTACTCATTTTCAGATTGACCCAAACCCGAATTGACCCAACCCAAGTTGGCACGACCCGAACCTGACTAACGACTAACACAATGTTTGAGTTGAAATGACTCGAACCCGACAATTTCAACCCGATTAACACCCCTACTTAGGGGTATCGATGGGAACAGGGACCCGATAATACTTATAAGTTCGGGTTTAATATGGTCTAGAAAGCTTATCAGGTTGGTTTGACCCAAACACGATGACTCGATTTTGTTATCGGGTCGAGGTATTTACTTTATCAGGTTATTAGGTCAACCCGATAAGACCCGAAAAAGTGATATACGGTTTTCAACAAAGTTTGAAAGCTAATAACCATAGATTTGCATGGAAGATTTGGTCACTTATTCGACCGAGTCGTTACCTTCGTTGGGCACAAAAAATCACCCTAACGGTCTACAAAATGTGACTGTCTGGTCATTCTATAAATAAAAAAGAGCTTAAAATTTTAAATACACTTACCTTATAAATATCTCGAACATGTTTTCATTTTTATACACACTTTCAAACTAAATATTTATTTATATACTTAAATAAATAAACATTTTACGTCGGTTATTCCATTCATTTGAAATTTCATTCCATCTTACCATATATCGTGTTTAGATTTCAAGTATATGAATATGATGGTGTATAAGCAAAAATAAATAAATATTAATTGTAGCTTTATTATGAGTCTTAAAGCATAAACTTCAAAAATTCAAAAGTGACTAATAAAGTGGGACAGAAATAGTACATAAAAAACGAATGTGATGAACCCTTGTAGATTTAAAAATTAGGTCCAGTGCGTTTTGGTTAAAAGGTCGGACCATTCTCCCCACAAAACATTATTACTCTTATATACAATTCACAAATGGTCGGTGGCACTGTAGTAGCTACAGTGCTTGCTACAGTGCTACAGTACCGGCCCAAAAATTTAGCCCAAAATCCGGCCCAAAGTAAAAAAAAAAAATTAACAAAACGGACCCTCAACTTTCAATTGTTTACGACTTTTTTACATAATTTAAAAAAAATAAAATAAAAAAGGCCCCTCAAATTTCTTTTATTCACCCCCCGCCGCAACGCGCGGGTTAAATTCCGACTCGTTACTTTATAATGCAGGCATGTAACTTTTGGACCATTAGAATATAATAATTACTATATTGCAGTCGTTTCTAGACAACCAGGCCACTATATATATGTTTTAATTTAGACACAAGTCGTTTTACGTTTTCTCTACTAACCAAACTTATCTAAAGCAACCAAACATCCGTTACTATATGTTCCTATATATAGAGCTTAAGGTATAGGCTAAAGATGGGCTAAGCCCTACATACATAAATCATAAATGGGCCTAAATGACTTACTAAGTTGCAGGGGTGTTGATTGGTTCGATTATCGGGTTGTTCGGTTCAGTTAGTTTGGTTAAAATATTATTTCAAGCATAAAAAGTGTGTTTTTTATATTAGGATAAAATTTTAATGGTATTTATATATAAATAAATGCATAAAAAATATGTATATTTATATGAATTCGGTTTTCGGTTCAGATTGTCAAACCCATATCCAACCCGAGAACCGAATTAGTAGTTCAGTTCGGTTTGGTAAATTCGGTTTGGTTCGGTTTGGTTTTGGTAAATTCGGTTCGGTTTTAATTTTTGGTTTATTCTATTTTTTGGTTTTTCTGCTCACCCCTACTAAGTTGGTTAATACAAATCAGGTGAAGCCCACGAATGAATCAAACGAGGTTTGTGAACCCGCGCTACGCGGCGAGATGTTTACGTACTGTGTCGTTTTACGGTTATTTGATACTTGTTGTGACCCACTGAATGACGATTTGCTATTTATATGCGTGAAAAATAGTTAAGACGGGCTTAGTCAATCTTTGACGGACCGAATAAAAATATGTTAAAGCCCATTTAAAAAAAAGCCCAAATCCAACTCACCTGCGAACCCAAGCCTAGGCGGTTAGCCCATTTTCCCGCTTATTGTAATGTTTATATAATAGAATGGTGATGCTTCACACAAGAATAAGTTATATATCCCTATAATAGAATGGTGATGCTTCACACAAGACTAACTTACATATCCCTAACACTGTGTTCTTGAGTTAAAATTTGAGGGGAAAGGAAAGAAAAGGGAATATTTTTCGTGTTCTTGAGTTTATTTTTAACAAAGGAAAGGGAATTGGAGAGGAAAATGAAAGGAACTTTTTTTTAAAAATCTTCACCTCATTTTTAGGAGGAAATGGAAAGGAAACATAAGATTATGTTGTGTAAAGACTAATATGCCCCTTTTAAAAGATTTGATGCTAACAACTAAAGGGCATGAATGTAATTTAAACAAGTTCTTTTTCCTTTTCCTCCAACTTAAGAACATGATTCATGATTAATTTCCTTTTCCTTTCATGCATCTCAAGAACATGTAAACCAACACTTCCTTTACTCTTCCTTTTCTTTTCCTTTTCCCATTCTTTTCCTTTTCTTTTCATTTAAAACTCGAGAACTGAGTGTAAAGAAAAGAAAAGGAAAGGAAAGGAAAAGAAACACTTTCCTCCAAAAATTGGGAGGAAACACTTTGCTTCCATAATCATCAAAATAACACTACATGTCCTTTCTTAAGTAATACTCGAGAACACAACATGGGCCGTTTCATTTTCACTTTCTTTCATTTTATTTCTTAAGTAGAACTCGAGAACACAATGTAAATTAAAGAATGATTTTGTTGACCAACTAGTAATGGTTTTAGGCCGTGCTAAGCCCGGCCCACTGTCGTTTACGTTATTTATTAAAATTGTTATATATAGTAAATTTGGAGTTAATTACATGTTTGGTCTTTGTGGTTTGAAACAAAAATTGCATCTTTGGCCCTAAAACGCATTTAACTACATCAATGGTTCCTGTGGTAGTCCAAATTGAGTTGATCGATCTTTTGACCGATTTTCCATCCGATTGAAAGTTAACAGCAGGGGCACATGAAAGGAAAACAACTTTTTTATCTGGATAGTGTTTGCACACAATAAACAACATAGTGACATGTGTACAACAATATAGTTCAACTGCAAAAGCATTCATATATTGTCTGACACATAAACTAATATAGTAATATGCATTGTTAATATAGTACTGGTCGGATTGATAAAATTATAATGAAGAAAAATGAACACAGCTTAAAGCCTTTTGGAATCAGGAAGAATACAAGCTATTGCAACAACGGGAAGTGCACTTATTAAGGCTGTGGCATACATCATTATGAAGACATGGTAGGCACAATACAGATTCTCACGACCATGCCCAGCACTGATACACATTGAATCAAATACTATGATAGTTTATGTAGATAGGGGTAAAGCGCGACAGTGATGATGAATCTTGTGCACGATTGACGGTTGTGTTGACAAGCATGTATACCGTGTAGGAATGAAAGGATGGTTCAGCAAGGATTTACAGTACCTTCCAAATAATGAAAAAAGTATACAAACCTATATCAAAATCATTAATAATGAAAAAAGTACACAAACCAATATCAAAATCATTAAACGATGATGGTAGTAACGAAGATAATACTCACTCAAGCAAGATCCAGAGTTGTATACTGTTCCCATGCGTCATAACCTATTTATGTCCCAATAGCACATACTTAAATCAGAAAAATCACTTGAGGACACGATACAGATCTCCTTTGCTACCTGAATGAACTTGTTGAGGAATATTAAAGTAGAACCCATGCCTATTGTTAAACGGAATTTTCAAATTTGGAAGCTTAAATTCTTTGCGATACTTATTTGCAAGGTTATGTATAGCTGTAATTTTAGATGAGTTAGAGTTAACAGCCATAAAGTATATTATAGAGTAGTAAAGACCATTCAGTCAGGTAGACCAATTTAGTACCTTCGCTGGTATCACAGAACGATCTTCGTGCAATATCCAGAAATCCATCTATTCCAGCCTTGACAGTAAAACACTGCTGTGTCCGAGCAACAAAAGGAACTCATGCATGGAGTACATCCTCATCTATCACTTCTCCAATTCTGAAATCATATTTTATTTTATAAAAACAAAGTAGACTTGAAGGTCTCTTTTATAAAGATAATTTTACCTTTATAGAAGCATATTTTTCATTCTCGCATACAGATTTGTATGTATTTCCAAGAAGAAAGCTGTTTGCATATTTCAGATTGTAGAATCGTTGCACAGGTCTGATTTCCAGGATCGATTCATAATCAAACAAGCATCATGTAGACATCATTCAACAATAACATGAAGGAAACAAAGAAGATGAGTTTGAACCCTTTAAAACTGATATATATATAACTGAATTGGGTTAACTGTATGTTACAGAACTTGACTCCTATATATACAAGATGAAACGGTATGAACAAAACAGTTAGATACATACCGATTCATAAACGTTGTAACCCTAACGACACAACTGTCATATCCTAACTAACTATTGACCCATATTGGCCCATATCGACCCAGCCCATAATCTAATTAAGTTTACAGGCTTTACACATAAATACACACAAATGATAAATGAACGAAAATCGAATGGGTTACTTAGAGATATCCTTTACAAGTTATATATTTAAAACAAAAGGATGTATAGTATGTTTGGCTATTTAAGTGAGAATATATGTATGCTCTAGCTAGGTAGCCAAGTGACACAATGTAAACGGAATTCTACAACACTGTAAGATAAGGCTAAAAATCTAAATGGCATAGCACTCTTTAAGATTTTGAAGAGCTTGAATCATCATCTTGGCTCGAATATTTCAAGCATATCAGACGCTGAGCCGCTCCATATGTCATCTGTATTCTTTCATATTGCTCATACTTCACTTCCTTCCTCTTCATTTCCTATTTTTAAAGAAAACTAAATTTCTCAGCTCCAAGACCACTTATATAACCAAATATAATAAGTAGTAATACATTAGACATCCTAGTGCACGAGATCTTATATACATGTGGCATGTTAACCTTTTCTGTAATCCTTGAGGTGATATTTCGGGCAGTCGATCCCTATAACTGAACTTGGTAACCCAGCTACTCCTGCTAATACAAGTCCATAATGTGGTACATGTCGCAATCCATCTTTCAGCGCAAACTGTGTATGTGAACCAGGAAATTACAGATTATATGTAGCTGTTACTCTGGAAATGAGCACATATGAAATTTAAAACAGCGGGTACCTTAAAATCCAACCGGTTGTTTTTTACTTCCACGTCAAAGTGAAGAATCTTTACATTTGGATATATGGTGGCTAGTTCTGATAGTTTTTCCATGTGTGTGGCATGGCGGGTAGGAAAAATGTGAATATTCAGGTAGATGTGTGGCCGCCAATGGGAGATTTTGATTTGAAATAGGATATGAGACAGAAGGTTGGTCTGGTACGTACTGCTTGAGGAGAATCCGTTGCACCGGCAACACAATCAAGAAAAGCTGGACATTTCCAGCTTAGACTTTTAAAGTCACTGGTTTGGAAGAAGAAACTTGTATCGGGCATAGGTAGCAGAAGTGAGGAGATATAGCATAGGGGTGTGGAAGGACATCTTCATGTCAAAGAACCAAAAGGAATTCATCTAAAAAATATTTATCTTTTAAAACTTTGTGGTTCATTTGTAACGCAACCCCAACTAGTTTAGGGTACAAGGCTTATTGCTGATAGAACTAAAAAAAGTACCGCAGGCATGAGATATAAAGAGCACCACTTACCCTTTAAGTGCTAATAGTCTTTTACAGCAACTCCATGCAATTGCAAAACAGGCGATACATATGTGATGTCTGACTACTACCAAACACACCTATCGGCATCGCGATCGGTATCAATGCGATCGTTATTCTCGATCAGGTATTGCGATCGCGATCACTATCGCGATCCCCCTATCGGCGATCGCGATGTTATCGGCATTGCGATCGCTATCATTAAATTATCGCGGTCGGTATCGCGGTCGGGATCGCGGTCGGTTTCACGGTCGGGATCGCGGTCGGTATCCTTTTCAGTATCCTTATCGGTATCGCGATCGGTATCGTTATAGCGATCGCGATCGGTATCGTTATCGCGGTCGCGATCGGTATCGTTATCGCGATCGCGATCGGTATCGTACGAAGTCGCGATCGGATCGTTTTATCGGATCGCGATCAGCTTGTTAGAGTCATACAACTACTTAGGCTTAGAGAGATAGATCGTATGCAGGTATACTAGCATGAGTACTACATCACGCAGCACACGCGCATCATTCAGTCCTCTTGTAGACGATGCACTAAATCAGCTCTTGCGTTATCCTACACTACAGCACACACTCTCAGCGAGCAATTTGCTCCGAGAACTAACCAACCCTTGAGGCAAGCATGTACAGCCCCTGCGCATCGTCTCGTACCTCATGTGATCCGGAGATCGGTATCGTTATCGGTATCGCGATCGGTATCCTTATCGGTATCGCGATCGGTATCGTTATCGGTATCGCGATCGGTATCCTTATCGGGATCGCGGTCGGTATCGCGGTCGGGATCGCAGTCGGGATAGCGGTCGGTATCGCGGTCGGTATCGCGGTCGGTATCGCGGTCGGGATCGCGGTCGGTTTCGCGGTCGGGATCGCGGGCGGTATCCTTTTCAGTATCCTTATCGGTATCGCGATCGGTATCGTTATAGCGATCGCGATCGGTATCGTTATCGCGGTCGCGATCGGTATCGTTATCGCGATCGCGATCGGTATCGTTATCGCGGTCGCGATCGGTATCGTTATCGCGATCGGTATCGTTATCGTTATCGGTATCG
>BQNB010148103.1:0-16345 GCA_026074375.1 Tanacetum coccineum | reverse complement strand
AAGTTAGCTTTGGTGATCGTCTTGGGGCCCTCATTGATATGGTAAATGATAAAAAAAATAGTAGTTTTCAAAAGAACGGTGAAATTCGGGTATAGGTTTGCAAGAGACGTTGTAAATAATTTATATGTCAATATATGCTTTTCAAGATTATTAGGTTTCGTTAGGCTTGCAATAGGTGCTCAATGTGTATTTCCATATGAAAAAAATGATTCATTTTTTTCTTTTTAAGGATACTTTAGAGGGTGTTCTGACTTTATATAGATCCCGTTTATCTTCATGTAAAATTAGATTGGTTAAGTGTTCTAAAGTATTCAACTAACCATTAAATATGGTTGTACGACCGTCAAAGTAAACTTCTTTTCGAAATTAAAATTGTTAGGGTCTATTAAGGGATATGTACCTCTATACTTTCAACTATCGGTGCCTCAGAAAAAAACTAGCAAAAATCACATGCGCAGAGTATTTTTTTTGTTGAAAACTATGTATCCATGTTGGCCACTTTTCCTCCTTTGATTAAACATTGAATCATCTATCAAATTCAAATTTTATGTCCTTTTTATTCATGATTATACCAAGGTCTGCTAATATTTGTTTTTTTATTAATCAATCGGGCGCAAAGTAGAAGATCCGAATCTCCTAAAAAGCATCAAATTGACCATCATAAACAATATCTTGAAGTATCATCCGGTATGTATACCACGCTGCTAACCCTATTCAAATGACTTGATTACTATTAATTGCTTGTATGGTTAATTGCTTATTACTTGTTAAGTGTTAACAAGAGTTTGTGTAGAACTAGTAGAAATACATTAATGATGAGTTGATCACTTGACATTTAACAACACATTTACTCCTATTTCTAAGTTAGCAAATTAACAAAAACTCTGAGATTCCAAAGTTATGATTATTAACATACTGTTTTCTTTTGTTACAATTTTTTTTATGATTTTAGGCTGACTCGTGAGTTTTAGGAGTCATGGGTAAAAAGAGAACAATTGATTCTTTTTACAAGCGAACAAACAATGTTGTTAAGGACCCGAAACCCAAACTTTTCTTTTTGCTATATTTTTTCGAACTATGATTTGAAAAAAAAATTGGCCCCCTAACTTGAAATCCTGGCTCCGCCCCTAACTGTTGTGTTAGTCTTTTACTTTGTTAAGCTTGGGATTGAGGTCAATCGGGGTGACCAATTGCTTCATATGTGCTCAAGCTCCTCGTAGTCATGAGTTAGTCCATGATGTTGGTAGTGCATTGGTTTTTTTTCTCTTTTTAGTAATAAAATAGGTAGTGGTTTAGCGGTTAATGTTGGTATTGTATGCATAACGAAACATAAACTCTTCTATTAATTAGTTACTATATGTGAGATCTAAAGGACACGCACATATAATGCAAGAGACCAGAAGTACGCATATATATACATTCGGTATGTTTATATATATATACATATGTATGTATATATATACATATGTATGTATATATATACATATGTATGTATGTATGTATATACATATGTATGTATGTATATATATATACATATATATGTATGTATGTATGTATGTATGTATGTATGTATATTCAACTGTTGATTATAGTACGTTAAAATTGATAGTTTACTTATTGGGCTTAATTGCAAACTTAACAAGTCTCTTTATGGTCTTTAACAAGCTTTAAGGTAGTGAAATCAAGAGCTTTCAAAGTTTTTAACATTTTTAAGTTTTATACAGTCTAAACATGATTATTCATTGTTTGTTAAAGCACAAGGAGAGAAATTTAGAGTAAGGATGGTAATTCGGGTCGGGTTAGGGTTGGCATGTTCGGGTTGATAGGTTGGCGGGTCAAAAAACCCCAACCCAAACCTGACCCATTTAAAATATTAGGTCAGCTATGTCAACCCTAACATGTTTACACATAACCCGAACCTGACCCACTTAACCCGTATATATACTTGGGTTGGCGGGTTAAATAGGTTACACGGGTTGAATAGGTTAAACGGGTTTCGGGTTTACCCATTTAACCCGTTTATATACAAAAGTTAGCACATTACACGTGTTAAAATGGTTGAACGGGTTTGTGGGTTAACCCATTTAACCCGTATAATAAAATATAAATTGTTTTTTTTAGAACGACAATTTTTTTCACAACCTATACCACCTATCTCATAAATGCCTTCAGCGAGCCTTGAACCCGCAACCTCTAGGTTGGTGGGGAACTCACATACCACTAGACCAAAGGTCTTAGTAATATATAAATTAGTTTAATTCAAAAAGAAAATTCTTAAACAGGTTGGCGAGTCGACCCGCTTGATTTATTCCCAACCCGAACCTGACCTATTTAATAAACGGGTTAGATGGGTCGACTTAAACCCGACCCGAAATCTATTTAGACTCAACCTGAACCTGTTAATTTTCATTTCGGTTCCAGGTCGAGTTTCATGTTGGGTCAAAAATTACCATCCCTAATTTACAGTGGCTTTAGTCTATGTGGATGATATTTTGTTGACTGGGAATTCTATACATGTCACACCCTCAAAATATCGCAGTGGGAAGGTAACCGGGGTTCGTGACTTCATAGCGTAAAGAAGCGCAAGAACGACCTCTATATGATTCGTTTAAAAAAAAAGTTATTCATTCGATACATTACGTTAAATAACTTTTCTACCAAGTACAATCCATAGTTTCAACACAAAAGATAAATTATTTCAAAGGTAATCAAATGAACAAAGTAATGCAAGAAATCTCCATGAGACGCAACCACGACGTGTGACTTTAACCATGAGACTCCATGAAAGCTAGCCAATCAAGTTATTGACCTAAGAAAATACATGTTAAAACGTCAACATAAAGTTGGTGAGTTCATAGGTTTTAGTAATTAGTAACGTTGACCACACGATTTTCGAGTGTGTGACTTTTATAACAAATACAATATCACAAAAAAGTGTTTACTACTACACTAAGCTCATGACACCGAAGCCTTAATGTTACGTGTGAACCCCGTTCTATTAGATTCATGCCCGAAAGTCGATGTTTTGCTAAAACATCCAAGTACAACCTCAAATGAAATGCGTCCATTTGACATGGTAATCAATTGTTACATACCCGGACGGGGGTTGTCAACCCCAATAGATCTATCCACAGCATTTTTGCTTACATAAAGTAATTAACGGTTCATGATAGTGGAAACTTCATGGCAATAAGGAAACTTAGGCAATACGTAAACGTTTTAAGTACTTGTGTCTGTAAGTAAAAACGAGCAATGTATTCTCACCCCAAATATTTCAAAACAAGTAAAGTTGTAGTTCAAAACAAGTAAAAGTGAGGCTATGAAACTTACATTGTCAAAGTGTTACAATCAGGAAATATAGCAAGTTTAATGAAACATGAGTCCTAACCGCGACCTAGTTAAATAACGAGGCGCTTTAGGTTTAGAACATGAGTGTACCAAATGCATATGAGCTTTATAAATATTTTTATCACCCTATTATACTTGTGTCTAAGGTTTTCTATGTTCCAAACATACTTTACAAACAAATTTACAAGTGTTTTATATTAGAAAGTTCTTAAAATAGCTTGCTGAAATTAGGGTTTTCCCGACTTCACGAGACTGTATCTCACTCAGTTTTTACTGAAATAAAGTGTTTCAAAACCCTAGGTTGAAGGTTTTTGAGTTATCTTTCCAACCATGTAAGCCTCATAAAGTGAATCGAGTTTTAAAGGGTCCATATGTGCCTTACAAGACACAAAGGTCCGGCTGTCTTTTGGGCACCTCCAGAAATTTAACTAACACCTTATATTAAAAGCCTATGTAAAAGATATTTTCTCATAGATTACCCTAAAGTGGTTTTATCATGCTCACAAGACAACCTTAAAATCTGCTCAATTTAAGTCTCATAAAACAAGTTTTTAATCAAATTTCTCTTATACACAAGCATACTAAGGAGGTATAAATCATATATGAGATGTTTTAAGTATATGAATATATGAAATGTGATACTTATAATGAATGATGTTAATTGGAGCTCAAATGGACACAAACTACCCATACACAAGTATAAAACCCTAGTTTTATGCACCAAACCCTAGCTTTTGATTAACCAAACTTTAATCCTTTCCAAGAACACTTAACCAATTTTGAAAACCTTATGTTCTTGCCTTGCTACTGCCAAAATATGTAGAGAGAAATAGTGTGTGTTTGAGTTTGAATGGTGCATGAAATGAAGTCACATGGAGGGTTTCTTTTATAGAAAACAATTAAGGTAAAGTTTGAATAAGTTTTAAGGGTCACAGGCTTGTGTATAACTCAAATGGAACAAGTTTTGGATGTTTATGGAGTGCCTTGGACCGTTCTTATTGAAAGGGAGAGGGTAAGGAAAAAGTTTGCATGCTTACTAGGTTTATGTGTTAAGTATGAGTATGAAAATGGTGGTTTTCAAGTCATAAAGCATGTGTTGGCTATTCCACTTAAAGGGGAATATTTATAGAAGTAAAAAGAGGGGAAGAACATTTTTGAAGTGGTATAACACTATTAGAAATAATACCTCAAAGGTGGTGGGGGTATTGGGTAAGTTGTGCATGCATGCATGTAATAAAATATAAGTTTAAACTACTTACATAAAAGTTGTAAAATTGAATGCATATGACTTGTAAAATATAATCATGAGTATGATAATGTACTAAATTCATGTAGACTAAACTTAGCATAAAGTCGGGATACGTTCAAAGTTGTTTTTCATAGTACGCGGGATAACCTCACGGGTAATGTTTTAAATCAAGTTTTCACGTGTTCAAAGTAAACCATTCAAGTTTTTAAATAAAAGAAAACCTGAAAATGTGGTTGTCATAATACAAGATATCAGTGAAACAAAAGTGGCCTTGGATAGAAAATTTACCAGAATGGACTTGGGCTTGGCTATACACTTCTTGAGAATAGAGCTCTACAACATAAAAAGTAGGACATACCCGCATAAAAGGAAATATGTTCTTGATTTACTCAAAGATGTAGGATTGACTACAGCCAAACCAACATCCTTTCCTTTACCTCAGAACATGAAGTTGTCTTTACAGAAAGGAATCCTATTGCAAATGCAAAATCTTACAAAAGACTCGTAGGCAGACTTTTGTATTTATCCATGACTAGGCCATACATCTCTTATGCAGTTCAACACCTAAGTCGGTTTGTGTCATCACCAAAGGAACCTCATTTACAAGTTGCTATGCATTTGTTAAGATATTTAAAAGGTTATATTAACAAAGATTTTGCTTAATGACTAGAAAATTACTTACATGTTATTGTGTGTTATTGGGTCATTCTTTGGTGTCATGGAAAACTAAGAAACAAGCCATGGTATCTAGATCTTCCGCGTAAGCTGAGTACAGAAGTATGATAACCACAACTTGTGAGCTTGTTTGGTTGACCTATAGGTTAAAAGATCTACATATACATGTTTGGTGCCAACTACCATGTTTTGTGACAATTAAGTTGCTCAACAAATAACAGCAAATCCTTGTTATCATGAAAGAACCAAACACTTGGATATTGATAGTCATTTTACAAGAGACGCGGTTCAAGAAGGATTTCTCCAAACAACATACATTCCAACTCTTTTGCAGCTTGTTGATATTATGAGAAAGGCTCTAGGAGGTTTACAATATTCTTTTTTAGTTGACAAGTTGGGTTTTCAAGAATTTCCAACTTGAGGGGAGGATAAAGAGTATATAGAGTTAAAAGTTTTAATACAGTTTTGACAAGTTATGCTAGTATAGCGACTGTAAATGTAATTTAGTTTAAAATTTTGTTAGAAGTTTTTCCTTCTTTGTATATAACGAGGTATTAGGCGGTCGCGCATTGCTGCGGAGCCTAATATCCTATAGATTGACGTAGCCCGTACGTTGGCTGGCAATGAGCATTACACACCATTAAACTTAAACAACAAAACATGAAGGAAAATTCATGCCAATTTAGACTTGTAATCACATATAATACATATCATGAAAGTTAAAGAAACCTATCAAAACCATAAAAAGATGAATTTATATTTCGCTCGCAAATAATTTTCTAATAGAAGAGTTCCAAATAATAAGCATCCTTTAATTATATTCTCGTTACAATCTTTTGCTAAAGGAAGAGTTAGATAATAAACCGTGTACATTAGCATAAAATTATGCGGCTACATTAGCCGTCGATGAGTGAATTGAATCAATTGCTTGATATTACAAACTTTTTGGATAGTTTCCATTTTGATTTCGAAATTGCAAGCTCTAAGATCAGACAGGGGCAAATGATCCAAAGCTAAAATCCGTCGCATCTTTTTTTACATTTCTTGCGTGAGTCCTAAACTTTCCCATGTACTCAATCAGACTCATACAACTTGCACAAATCCGTGAAAGTCGAGCAATGATGGCCTATCAATCTGGATACACTTTGAAGCGTAAAACCTATGCAACACATTTCAAGCACCTTTCACAGTGATTTTTTCCATCCTACTTATTCCAACATTACGGCATCCAACTAACATTTCTCGACAGCCTAAACACGAAAGCAAAGACTGCATTAATAATCAGACCAAGAATACTAATTTCATGTGTGGCAAAAGTGCAACTTACATATTTACATGTTGTTTGCTTGCGAATGTAGCTTAATTTCTAACACGAAGTCCTAGCCATTTAAATTTCTTAAAAAAACACAAAAATGATCGGATACAAAAGATGAAAATTCTAAAATTTCAAACATTCAAGACAAACAATGAGAACCGAATGCATAACATTTAACTATTTATTTAGCTTTTATTTCTTTGCAATCTAAGCAAATTTTACTCATATCCATTCAAGCTATTTCTCTATTTACACATTTGATTTATATAAAATCCAACCTAGAGCAGACTAATCATATATAAGATGGACTATTTTTTTAGCAGAAAATAAAACTAAACTACAAAATCCTAACAACTAATAAGCTGACGCAACCAAATAATATAACTATTAACATAATCTGAAACCTAACGTAACATCAACAATGAACAAAAATATAAAAAACAACCAAAAAGAATATTTACCTCGCTCACACATGCATTTGAATTTGTCGAAAACCGACCCTAAATTATTCGAATGCGACTTTAATAGTTCATATCTCTTGCCTGCAACAATAAGAATAGACATGTGAATTATATATAAACAACAATTGAAGGATGGAATGTAGCGTTTTAACCCAAACAATTGCAATTCAACCATGTGTCACTCATAATATCTTGGGAAGTTTCAGAGACCATTGTGTCACTCACAATGTCTTGAAAGAAGTTTTAGTATTCGTTTAGAAACCGTTAAAGTACATAAACATGCATGTCAGTTTAGTGATTTATGCGCGCGAAAGGCTTATGATGCAATAGTTATAGTCTAGGCTTACTAATGCAACCTAGTTCTCTATAAACTGACTCTGATACCAATCTGTCACACCCCCAAAATATCGCAGCGGAAACATAACCGGGGGTGCGTGACTTCATAGCACACGAACACAAGATATAAAGAACGACCTCTATATGAGTTGTTTAAAAGTAGGATCATTTGATATAATAAAAATAAACCAAGTTTTCAACCAAGTACAATAACAAGTTCCAATACAAAATGATAAGTAGTTTGAAAGACATTGAAATGATCCAAATTATGCATGAAAATACTTCATAAATGCGACTCCACAGGCTAGCCACGCAATTCACAAACCTGAGAAATACATGCTTAAAACATCAACAATTATGTTGGTGAGTTCATAGGTTTTAGTAATCAGTAACGTTCAGTAAAAGTAGTGTGGACCACAAGATTTCAAGTGTATGAATATTGTAACACATACAATATCACAGAAAGAAAATTTATTACGATTTCACTACGCTCATGACACCGAAGCTACAACTGATGTTTCAAGTTGTAATAAGTAGCTGCCTGGGAGGTGTCCAACCCAATACCACCTAGATTTACCTGAAAGGTATACATCTGTTTTACCAATCCCCTTGGTCAAGTAAGCGCTACTTAACCGGACAGGGTGTACAACCCCATGATCTATTTAACGAACAATTTGTGCTTACACAAATTAATTAAACGTTCATGATAGTGTAACATTAAGTGGGTTAACGACATAATGCTAATCTGAGTTAGTTTAAAAGTAATTATGTCCATGATAAAAAACAAGCAATGTACTCTAACCCCAATGTTTGCAAAACAAGTATAAAATGCATGTAAAAGTGGGGCTAAGAAAGTCACCTTAAGTAAGTAATAACAATAGGGTGAAAAAAATAATGCAAGTTTCAAGTATATCTTCGAGTCCCTAACTCACGCCCTAATATAAACAGGCTCATAGGTTAAAATATGCTTAAACCAAATGCATATAATTTTGTAAAATAAATTAAATCCACCCTACTATGGGAAAAATTTTTTTTGTGTATAAGGTTTTATAAGTTCCAAATATACTTTACAAACAAATTTACAAGAGTTTTACATTATAAACTTCATAAAATAACTTGCTGAAATTAGGGTTTTCCCAACTTCACAGGATTGTATCTCACTCGTTTTCTACTGAAATAAAGTGTTTCAAAACCCTAGGTTGAAGGTTTTTGAGTTATCTTTCCAAAAATATAAGCCTCATAAAGTAATAAATCCAAATAATTTAAAGGGTCCTCTGCCCTACAAAGAACACATACGTCTTACTGTCTTTTGGAATAGTTTAGTTTGATTGATATTGTTTTCGTTGCCTAAACTCCACTCAATTTTTATCCTTTTCGACTTGATTTCAACTCACTAAATTAAACTTACGGTTTTTATCTACAAACCCGTTTTCTTAACTGCTCAAAAATGCCAAACTTTTTTACTGAAATAAAGTGTTTCAAAACCCTAGGTTGAAGGTTTTTGAGTTATCTTTCCAACCATGTAAGCCTTATAAAGTGAATCAAGTTTTAAAGGGTTCATATGTGCCTTACAAGACACAAAGGTCCGGCTGCCTTTTGTGCACCTCCAGAAATTTAACTAACACCTTATATTAAAAGCCTATGCAAAAGATATTTTCTCATAGATTACCCTAAAGTGGTTTTATCATGCTCACAAGACAACCTTAAAATCTGCTCAATTTGAGTCTCAAAAACAAGTTTTTAATCAATTTTCTCTTATACACAAGCATACTAAGGAGGTATAAATCATATATGAGATGTTTTAAGTATATGAATATATGAAATATGATACTTATAATGAATGATGATAATTAGAGCTCAAATGGACACAAACTACCCAAGAACAAGTATAAAACCCTAGTTTTATGCACCAAACCCTAGCTTTTGATTAACCAAACTATAATCCTTTGCAAGAACACTTAACCAATTTTGAAAACCTTATGTTCTTGCCTTGCTACTTCCAAAATATGTAGAGAGAAATAGTGTGTGTTTGAGTTTGAATTGTGCATGAAATGAAGTCACATGGAGGGTTTCTTTTATAGAAAACAATTGAGGTAAAGTTTAAATGAGTTTTAAGGGTCACAGGCTTGTGTATAACTCAAATGGAACAAGTTTTGGATGTTTGTAGAGTGCCTTGGACCATTCTTATTGAAAGGGAGAGGGTAAGGAAAAAGTTTGCATGCTTACTAGGTTTATGTGTTAAGTATGAGTATGAAAATGGTGGTTTTCAAGTCATAAAGCATGTGTTGGCTAATCCACTTAAAGGGGCTTATTTATTGAAGTAAAAAGAGGGGAAGAACATTTTTGAAGTGGTATAACACTATTAGAAATAATACCTCAAAGGTGGTGGGGGTATTGGGTAAGTTGTGCATGCATGCATGTAATAAAATATAAGTTTAAACTACTTACATAAAAGTTGTAAAATTAAATTCATATGAATTGTAAAATATAATCATGAGTATGATAATGTACTAAATTCATGTAGACTAAACTTAGCATAAAGTCGGGATACGTTCAAAGTTGTTTTTCATAGTACGCGGGATAACCTCACGGGTAATGTTTTAAATCAAGTTTTCACGTGTTCAAAGTAAACCATTCAAGTTTTTAAATAAAAGAAAACCTGAATATGTGGTTGTCACAATACAAGATATCAGTGAAACAAAAGTGGCCTTGGATAGAAAGTTTACCAGAATGGACTTGGGCTTGGCTATGTACTTCTTGAGAATAAAGCTCTATAACATAAAAAGTAGGACATACCCACATAAAAGGAAATATGTTCTTGATTTACTCAAAGATGTAGGATTGACTGCAGCCAAACCAACATCCTTTCCTTTACCTCAGAACATGAAGTTGTCTTTAGAGAAAGGAATCCTATTGCAAATGCAAAATCTTACAAAAGACTCATAGGCAGACTTTTGTATTTATCCATGACTAGGCCATACATCTCTTATGCAGTTCAACACCTAAGTCAGTTTGTGTCATCACCAAAGGAACCTCATTTACAAGTTGTTATTCATTTGTTAAGATATTTAAAAGGTTATATTAATAAAGATTTTGCTTAGTGACTAGAAAATCACTTATAGGTTATTGTGTGTTATTGGGTCATTCTTTGGTATCATGGAAAACTAAGAAACAGGCCATAGTATCTAGATCTTCCGCGTAAGCTGAGTACAGAAGTATGATAACCACAACTTGTGAGCTTGTTTGGTTGACCTATAGGTTAAAAGATCTACATATACAAGTTTGGTGCCAACTACCATGTTTTGTGATAATAAAGTTGCTCAACAAATAACAGCAAATCCTTGTTATCATGAAAGAACCAAACACTTGGATATTGATAGTCATTTTACAAGAGACGCGGTTCAAGAAGGATTTCTCCAAACAACATACATTCCAACTCTTTTGTAGCTTGTTGATATTATGAGAAAGGCTTTGGGAGGTTCACAATATTCCTTTTTAGCTGACAAGTTGGGTTTTCAAGAATTTCCAACTTGAGGGGGGGATAAAGAGTATATAGAGTTAAAGGTTTTAATACAGTTTTGACAAGTTATGCTAGTATAGCGACTGTAAATGTAATTTAGTTTAAAATTTTGTTAGAAGTTTTTCCCCCTTTGTATATAACAAGGTATTAGGCGGTCGCGCATTGCTGCGGAGCCTAATATCCTATAGATTGACATAGCCCGTACGTTGGCTGGCAATGAGCATTACACACCATTAAACTTAAACAACAAAACATGAAGGAAAATTCATGCCAATTTAGACTTGTAATCACATATAATACATATCATGAAAGTTAAAGAAACCTATCAAAACCATAAAAAGATGAATGTATATTTCGCTCCTAAATAATTTACTGATAGAAGAGTTCCAAATAATAAGCATCCTTTAATTATATTCTCGTTACAATCTTTTGCTAAAGGAAGAGTTAGATAATAAACCGTGTACATTAGCATAAAATTATGCGGCTACATTAGCCGTTGATGAGTGACTTCCATGGCTTTGAGACTTATCTGAATTGAATCAATTGCTTGATATTACAAACTTTTTTGATAGTTTCCATTTTGATTTTGAATTTTCAAGCTCTAAGATCAGACAGGGATAAATGATCCAAAGCTAAAATCCGTCGCATCCTTTTTTACATTTCTTGAGTGAGTCCTAAACTTTCCCATGTACTCAATCAGACTCATACAACTTGCACAAATCTGTGAAAGTCGAGCAACGACGACCTATCAATCTGGACATACTTTCAAGCGTAAAACCAATGCAACACATTTCAAGCACCTTTCACAGTGATTTTTTCCGTCCTACTTATTCCAACATTACGGCATCCAACTGACATTTCTTGATAGCCTAAACACGAAAGCAAAGACTGCATTAATAATCAGCTCAATAATACTAATTTCATGTGTGGCAAAAGTGCAACTTACATATTTACATGTTGTTTGCTTGTAAATGAGGCTTAATTTCTAACACGAAGTCCTAGCCATTTAAATTTCTTAAAAAAACACAAAAATGACCGGATACAAAAGATGAAAATTCTAAAATTTCAAACATTCAAGACAAACAATGAGAACCGAATGCATAACATTTAACTGTTTATTTAGCATTTAGCGCTTTACAATCTAAGCAAATTTTACTCATATCCATTCAAGCTATTTCTCTATTTACACATTTTATTTATATAAAATCCAACCTAGAGCAGACTAATCATATATAAAATGGACTATTTTTTTAGCAGAATACGATCCCCTAATTCAAACATAAAACTAAACTACAAAATCCTAACAACTAATAAGCTGACGCAACCAAATAATATAACTATTAACATAATATGAAACATAACGTAACATCAACAATGAACAAAAATATAAAAAACAAATACATTAAACAGTTCCAAAAAGAATATTTACCTCGCTCACACATGCATTTGAATTTGTCGAAAACCGACCCAAAATTATTCGAATGCGACTTTAATAGTTCATATCTCTTGCATGTAACAATCAGAATAGACATGTGAATTATATATAAACAACAATTGAAGGATGGAATGTAGCGTTTTAACCCAAACAATTGCAATTCAACCAACCTAAGGAAAAAATATATGGAACTGAGCAACACCATAAACCCTCCTAATACTTTTCATTCGTTGAGAAATTCCTAACTCAATTTGGCTAATTAAACACCCAGCTAATCTGTGAGCACGTTGACGTCCATGGCCTTGTTTACTTCAGTTAACACAAAAGCTTTACATTGATTTCTTTCCCTCTCCTCAGCTCAACATTATTGCAACAAGTTGGCATTCTTCGATACCCTACACACAATTAATGCACAAACTTAGTTATCATATTTGGTACCAAAATAGGGTTGCATTTATGTGAGAAACATGTTTGTGAAACAATAAAATTAAAACTAACCTAAAGACAACTATCATTGCCAAACAAATGCCATATAAAGTATACTCACAAATCAGTGGCTGCTGAAGATAAAAGATGTAAGTGTGATAACTGATGAGGTGTCATTTTATACATTTTTGGGGGGTCATTTAACCCCCAAAATCATGCAAATATGCCCAATTATTGTACTTAATCGTTCCTTTTTTATGTTTTAGCATTTAGGAAGCATTTGGAAGAAAAGCACATGACTTGGGCTCGATTTAGAGAGAAACTAGACAAGAATGCAACTTTTCAAGAACCTGACTTCCATTCTGACGCCTTCACAAACAGTGCCTCGAAAGTGAAGCTTTTAATCAAGTTTGTGATTTCTCAGAGCATGGAGATGGCGTTAGAATTTTCTATGACGCCGTCAAGAGTGAAAGGCGATGACGTCACCACGACTTGTGACGTCATCACAATGATCGACAAAGAGAAGCCTTTAGAAGATTTGGCGGGCTGACGGCGTCAGGAAACCCTAGCGACCCCGTCAGACCCGATTTCCTATATATACAAACCTTATTTTTCATATTTTATGGTGGAAAACGTGGAGTATTAGTGGGATAACTTTGTAGCAGGGATATTGGTCAATTTTTAAGGGCTTTAAACCCTTTGATACTCATTGTAACTCCATGTTTTATTGAAGTGAAGTTCCTAAACCCTTTTAATCATTCAATATGTCTATGCGTTGTTTGATTAATTTTTCTTTGCTTTCATTTAACTTGCTTGACTAAATCTATATGTGTTTACTTATGATTGCATGAGACCTAGTTGTTAAATCTCTTTTATAATTGATCCTTGTTAATGGTGTGCACGTTAGGCTTTAGAAAAATAGCTTCTTAATTGCATAGCGAAGACGTCTAGGGAAATGCGGCTAGGTTAGATGGCAACAGACTTCATACTACCTTGCCATTTGGGTAGATTCCGAGTTAGGTGTTTAATTATTTAGATACTTACACATTCTACTACAAGGGTGACAGGTAATAAAATTGAAGAAGACAATTAGGGAGTAGTGCATGATTAGGTAAACACATTTGTTTAAGCATACAACTTTTCGATCACTTTTACTTTTCTGCAATTAGTATAGAATTAGGAGTAGTTAATTAGTTTAATCAAAACCCCCTTCAAACCCGAGATTTTACTTGCTTTTATAAAATATAAAAATAGAAAAATACTCTTCTCTTAATCTTTAGACCTTAATGACCATACAATTTGAGCCTACCCAAACTATTCCCCTAGAGAACGATAATAACCCCCGAGTATTGTCTATACTACACTATAACGGTTAGATACACTGCCTAAGAGGGTTGTAAAACTTTGGTTTGCAATCACCCACACATCACCACTCTTCAAACCCGAGATTTTACTTGCTTTTTAAAAAACATAAAAATACAAAAATAGACTTCCCTTAATCTTTAGACTTTAGTAACGTACAATTCGAGTATACCCAAACTACTCCCCTAGAGAACGATAATAATCCCCTGAGTCTTGCCTATACTACACTACAACGATTAGGTACTCTGCCTAGGAGGGTTGTAAAACATCTGCGTTGCAACCCACCGCATCAAGTTTTTGGCGTCGTTGTCGGGGAATAGTCTAGGTTTCAGATTCTATCTAGCTTAGGTTTACTCACTAGATTCCTATCAAGTGAGATTTTATTTTCTTTTTAGGTTAGCTTTCTCGTAGTTTATCTTTTCTTTCTTCCCTTTGTTTTGTAAACCTTCCTTTTCATTAACTATCATGGGACACGAAAAGCAACCCCGTACTTTAGGAGATTATTCCCGACCAAGCCATGAGGGATATCAAAACACCATTGAGCTCCCCGAAGGGAACAATGTGGTGCCTTTGCGATCCCACACCATCCGATTGGTGCAAAACGGATGTGCATTCCATGGACTCCGGTCCGAAGATCCAAATCAACACCTTAAGTATTTTTAAAAACTTGTGGACTTACTTGACCTTAGTGTTGAAAATAGCCTTATTCTTTTGATCTCACTTTGTATGCTCTGGGATTTTTTTTGCGACCATACTCAGATTTGCTTTTTCACGTATGGATATTATCTCTCTTTCTGTTTGAGTTGCCTCACCAAAATTGTTTGTGTAATGATACTCTTTCAAGAATAATAAAGACATACTCTGATTTTGAAATACCATTTGACGTTTGAGAAATTCAAGAGTAGTACTTTATATTCTTAAAATTGTTTGTGAAAGAGTACCACTTTGACAACAATATATACATTTTTATAAAAGACGAGATATTTCTAAAATCACTTGTTAATGTTTTCAAAGACTTTTGATTGAAAAACATAGTTACAAACCATAATTCTCTAATATTTCAATCAGATGGTTACTAAGAAACTACCTCATTCTGAATGTTTGACAACAGTCAAAACCGGATGTAACTTATACCATTGTAAAGAAATAGTCAATAAGCTACTACCCCAGTCTATGATTCACAAAACGGCTAAAACCGGATGTAACTTAGACCATTTACCTGATGTCATATAGAAGAACGTGTCATCAACTAAAAATTCTTTGCAGTTTGTTTTAAATCTTGTTGAAAACTTTGTGATTTGAACGTTTGAAACATGTGAATCTGAAAACGATCATAGATAGCTGAATCACCACTTTCATCCACTTTCCATAAATCATCTTTTTTATTTTGAACATTTGAAGCACATTTTAATCAATTTGTGTTTGTGAAGCCATTTTAACATTTAAGTATATTAAAAGTTTTCCGAAACCTTAAATTTTAAGCCCAATTCGAGTTATACGAAACCCATCATGATTCCCAATTTGAAGTTATACGAAACCCAATATTTGGCCCATTAAACGTTTACGAAACCCATACGAAACCCATGATTTAGCCCAAATCAGTTTGGTACGAAACCGAAAGTATCCATTTTTGCACAACAGCTTTCGTATATATGAAAGCTTTCAATCAAAGCTTGTTAAAACATATGAAATAAATAATGATAATTTCCTCAACACCCTAGTTTCATTTTGTTATCCGAAAAACGTATGATCATACATATGAAACCTAAGTCGGCTACGAAACCATTAGACTGATTATCTAATCGTATTGGTTAACAATGATTAAGAACGAAAATCACAATAATACTTCCTAACACATGTTTCGCCTAAGTCAATCGATCAAAACAATCAAATCGATTATTTTACGAAACCCTAATCCTAAATACGAAACCTTTTAAATCAACAATTAACCACAATAATAATGAAAAAGGAAACGATTTAGTTGCTTTTTTCTTACGTTTAAAGCACAAAGAGTCTCGAAAGTCAATTTGGATCAAATAAAGTGATACGAATGCTTTTGATCTTAGAGTGTGGAAACTAAAAGGGGGTTGAATAGTTTACAGTTTAATTATCGTTTTAAATTTTTACTTCTAAAATTCGTTAGATCCGAGTATATGTTTAACCAACCAACAATATGAACCAACAATGTATGTATCTACTAGTTATAACTAAACAAACA
>BQNB010148102.1:0-16346 GCA_026074375.1 Tanacetum coccineum | reverse complement strand
CCGTTTTTGTTCTAGTTTTCTTTAAACTTACTTTTTAGTCAAATAGAGTCCATTTAAAAAGAAAAAAATTAAGTTAGGTTTATTTTTAGACATTTAGGGTTTTTGACCTCCGTTTAGTGGTCCCGTTTTGCGTTTTTAGTTAAATTTTGATTTCCCGTTATTTGTCTTCATGCTTAATTGTTAAAATTTGATAGTTTTAATTGTTAAAAGTAGTTAATCAAATCATCCATTGTTTCCAATTCAAATCATTGTCCGAACATCAACCGTGGTTTCAATTTCACAAGTCGTTGGGGGATAACGACCCGGGAATCATACTTCCCGGTTAATATACGTATTAAATTATATTATATATATTTGTGAAGAATTTCCTTTTTACCTTTGTCCTCAAGGGTAATCTGGTAGATTTCCATCATATTATATATTTTATATTTTACGTGTGTTAGATTCTACGAATCAATTTTTGGCGCCGCTGCCGGGGATTTGTGATTAAGATTCTCTCGTTTAAAATTTATTGATCGTGATTTGAAGACCCTTTCATTTTTGAAAGTTTTGTTTTTATTAAAAAAATTATAAAAAAATTATAAAAAAATTATAAAAATAAAAAGTAAAAAATATTTTTCCTTTCTTTAGTATAATTATCATATATAAAAAATAAAAATATAAAAATTGTCCATAAAAAAAATATAAAATAAACAAAGTTGTAAAAGAACACCAACAAATAAAACCTTCAATGAGGTATTAAACCATTAGTAAGTCCAACTCGAATCAAAGGATTTAAAAACTTGCCATTATGTGTCATTTACGAAAATACGCTCACCTTCAAAAAGAAAAATATTTAAAGCAAAACCGTGACAGTAACATTTGATTATTTGGTTTAAGTTGTCTTCTCGTTATCCGTTAAAATAGTTTGTTTAAATAAAAAATAAATAAAAAATAAAAAATAAAAAAATTAGTTTAAATTTTCTTTTTCTATTTGTGACATGCCGCACATCATATCTCAAACCCGCAACCGTAACCGTCAACAACAAGCCCAACCGGCTGTTGTTCAACCATTTCATTTAGAAGAACCTTTTGTTAATCCTCCCTTAGTTCCGATGGCTGATAACCGGACTATGGCACAATTGCTCCAAGCACCCACCGAGGGGTACGAGGATGCAATTGTAATTCCCGAAATCAATGCTAACTTTGAGTTAAAGCATGGTTTGATCAATCTTGTTCAAAACAAACAGTTTTTCGGACATGATAAAGAGGATCCACATGCTCACACATCCGTTATTTTTCAATAACAAATCACTTCAACCATATATTCCCGATATCCCGAGCACGTCAATAAAAGCTTATGCTTTTTCCATTTTTCTCTAAAGTTCAGCCTGGATTTGGCTAGAAAAAGAACCTCCTCGATCAATTTTGACATTGGGAAGTATGTTATCAAAATCAATCATCATTCTTACTCCTTCAAAATAACAACATCTTCGGGAACGAAATCACGAGATTTCAACCAAGATTTGAACGAATCGTTTTAACTAGCTTAGGATCGATTTAATGACCTTCTACGATCGCAGCACCACATCACGGATTTTCTGAATTCATCAGTTAGATACGTTTTTACAATGCTTGAATGCTAATGATCAAGATTGTCGTTGAATCGCTGCGTTGGAAACTTTTTGGATAAGATAGCCCTCGTGAATGCTTGAGAATCATCGAGAGAAAATCCAAGGTTCATATTCACGAAACAAGGCAGATCATTGCTAAAGTGGATCGAATTCATCTACCCTCGGTATTTCACCAGATGTTGCAGCTCTTCAACCGAGAAGTTTTAGGAACTTAAGAATATGAAGAAGACTAATTGCTTATCGCAAACAAAAAGCCCAAGCTTCCGCCATAACCCGTAAAAAGCGGTCGAGCAGGAGTGCGTACCTTGTGGAGGTGCCTCATTCTTATAGAAACTGTCCAGCCACCGATGGAAATGTTTATCAAGACAACATTCAAGAGTACGTTTCACAAGCTGCTGCAGCCAATTCTAATCAAGGAAATACCAATTCTAGACCTCCGATGGTTTCGAATCAAATCTGACCTCCTGGTTTTCCTCCGATTAAAAACAATCAAAACCGTTTCAATCAGAATCAGGGAAATAATTTCAACCAAAATCGTGGAACCAATTTCAATCAAAACCGTGGAAGTAACTTTATCAAGTCAATTGTATCAAACCTCGACTCTCCAACCACCAGTGTACCAAGCTCAACCTTATCAAGCTCCTGCTCAGCAAATGCAAGGGTGTATGCAAAGACCGATTTTTGAGAATTATGTCAAGCTAAAGATGCTGTAGTGAGAAAATATGCAAAATCAAGGCGCAAGGTTTAAACAAAACCCCCCCCCCCCACCCCCCCCCCCCCCCCCCCCCCCCCCCACCACCCCCCCCCCCCCCCCCCCCCCCCCCCCCCCCCCCCCCCCCCCCCCCCCCCCCCCCCCCCCCCCCCCCCCCCCCCCCCACCCCCCCCCCCCCCCCCCCCCCACCCCCCACCAGAATGACAAATTTAAAACGAGAAAATGCCTTTCTTAGTCGTAAATTCCTATACCGATTCGTCTTCGAATTCAGGGTCTCGTCCCAGGGTAAGCAGGAGACCTGTGTTACGTAACCGTGAAGGGAGACTTGACAAGGGTGTGTATTAACTGACCTGGGGCAGGACTCTGGGTGGTAGCTGTGTTGTGGTCGAGAGACGACTGCCAAGGTGCCCGAGGGAGCTGACACACACACTCAGTGATTATCACGGGGTACCTTAGGGGGGGGGGGGGAGGATTCACAAGCGCGCAGGACTATAATGGCGCGAGTAGGAGAGTACGTATAATAAAAAAACCGTGTCCAGTACTACATTAAGTTGCCCAGTCCGACTACGAGGCCATACAGCTTAATCTTCTCTCACTACTAATATTATCGGAATAGTTTCGGTCGTAGATCGAGCTGACTCCTTGATAAGACCTCTACGGAATGGCGGGGTCAGCTCGCTTACTCTGGTGGTACGCGCATCTCACTGCACTTCTGCCGCATAGTCGCGGCGGTCCAATCAGCTGCGGGTGAGTAACCGGGACTTGGGTCTCCAGGTCTCATTGGGTTGTCGCGAGCTTTGTCAGGAATGTCAGGACAGACAACGTTTTAACTAGTCAATTCCTTATACTGGGTTCAGAGTTGTACATTCGGGAGGATCTAGAGAGACGAGGATTCGAAGACACTAGGAACAGCCGGGACACACACACACGATTTTCAGCGGGGGGGCAACATGAGCGCTATATTGGGAGACGATGTGGGAAGAATTCTTTAAATATCTGAGGTCATAGTATCGAGTATATGATTCAATGTTAAGTAGTTACTCGTATTTTGTGGATGATGTGGGTGGATGGTCGCATAATGCGCGGAGTGGGACATGTGGTCTGTGCAGACGGCTGAGGGAAGAGAGTGAGGAGTAGAGGAGAGTGGATGTAGTGTGCGAAGATTGGGGGGGGGGGGGGGGGGGGGGGGGGGTGGTGGAGGGGGGGGGGGGTTGTGGTGGTTTGGTGTTGTGTGGTGGGTTTTTGGGGTAGTGTATAATGGGATGGGTGGAGGTGAGGTGGGTGGGATTTGGAGGGGAGTGGGGGGGTAGGTGTTGTTGTAGGTTAGAGGAGGGTGAGGGGGGGGGGGGGTGGTGAGTGGAGGGGGGGGGGGGGGGGGTGGGGGTGTGGTATAGGGGGGTGGGAGGGGGGGGGGGGGTGTGGGGGGGGGGGGGTGTTGGAGGACAGGATAATGGGGGGGGGTGACGCATTTAGGTGTAAGTACAATGGAGGATTGCTAACGGATGCGTTGTATGGTGGGCACACAGCGAAGGAGTGATTGTAGGAGTATTTATTGGGTGGGGCGGGGGGTGGGTTTGTAGAGGTGGTGGTCTAGAAACGGATGTTTAGAATAGTAGGTGGTCAGCGGACTGTTTGTCGTGTAACAACGATTGCGGTAGTAATAGTGAGATGCAGTATAATTGCATTGATTCTGTGGATGCGTGGGGGACTGGAGGGACTCTATTGGTGGTCTATTTGGGAGAGTAACGATGATGGACGGTCTGTTACTGAGAATGAATGTTGAATGGGTGGTTTTATTTGATGTGCGCTCGCTTAATGTAATTATAAAATAGGGATTTGTAAATAATGATTAGAGACAAGGTATATAGAGTGGCGTCGGGGGGTAGGGATGTTATGAGAGAGAGCGAATAATGATCTAGTGTGGAGGGAGGGGTATTAGGAGAGTGAGATGCTGTTATTGGGGGGGTATTGGGCGAGAATGCGTTTTGTCTAGATTGTGCGGCGTAGCATAGATAAGGGAAGTGGAATAGTTGGGATTATCTGGTGAGGGAGTGGGGGGGACATAAGGGTGGGAGAGAGGGAGTGGGTGAGGAGCGACGCGCGGTAGGAGTACGAGTGTGGTTTAGATTGTAGGGATAAGTTGAAGTGATTTCATTTGGTGTACATAGTGCTTGGTGCAATTTATACAGTAAGTGGGTAGTATTCGCATTTAGACGGTGATAATGAAGGGAGGTAGATAATATAGAGTAGGGGGTGAGGAAGATAGTGGTGGGTCAAAGGAGTAAGAGTATGATTTACAAGACATCACAGTGTTCGACAGCGGGCGATGTTGTTATTGTGGCAACGTTGAGCTGGTGCGAGGGGCGATTTTACGGTGTTCAGTAGAGTGGGGGGTGGTGGAGGTGTGCGTCTAGTGACGGGTTTATGAGAGCACAGTTAGGGAGTAGGCGACTCTCATGGGGGAGGAGTGATGGTGGAGAATTGAGGTGGCAGATTGATTCACGGGAACACAGGGAGATTAGTAGGGATTGGGGATTAGGGAACATAGAGTGTAGCTTGTGAAGATAGTTTAATTTAATAAGTTAGGGTTAGTTGTTGTAGTATTGTTTTGTTGATGTGGATATGTATGAGTATAGAAGAAGATGAAAATTTATATAGTAGTGGATGATTAATAGTATGACCCAGTAGGGGACATTCTTATTCTCGAAGCACTCCTTAATAGTGATCCTTCACCACCTCCGAACCAAGGAAATTATTTGCCAGAAATCAGAAAGGAACTTAAAATTTGTGAAGCCAAATCTTCAATTGATGAACCTCCTGAGGTTGAACTTAAGGACTTACCGCCTCACCTCCAATATGCATTTTTAGCAGACAACAACAAGTTGCCGGTCATAATGGCCAAAGATTTGAGTGTCGATGAAAAGAACGCTCTCATAAAGGTTCTAAAGTCCCGAAAGTAAGCAATTGCTTGGAAACTTTCCGACATAAAGGGTATTAACCCAGAATTTTTGTTTCTCATAAAGTTCCTAATGGAAACGAATAGAACCAGCGTCCAACATCAGAGAAGGGGTTAATCTAAAGATCCCATGATTGTTATTAAGAAAGAGGTTGAAAAACATCTTGACGCTGGATTTTGATCTACCAAATATCGGATAGTCCTTACAGGTGAGCCCAGTGCAACCTGTGTGCAAAGAAAGGATGGTTACCGTAGTGACCAATGATGAAAATGAGTTAGTACCAACTAGACTTGTAACGGGATGGAGATTTTGTATTGATTATCGCAAGTTGAATGAAGCAACCCGGAAAGACCATTTCCCTTTGCCGTTTATGGATCAAATGCTTGAAAGACTCGCAGGAAATGAGTACTATTGTTTCCTCGATGGTTTCTTGGGTTATTTTCAAATACCAATCGATCCGAAGATTAGTAGAAAAGACCAACATTCACCTGCCATAAGCGGAACGTATGCTTTATCCGCCGCATGCCTTTTGTTTAATGCAATGCACCAGGCACGATCCAAGGTGTCTGATGCCATATTCCATGATAATTGAAAAGACAATGAAGTTTTTATGGATGACTTCCATATTTCTCGGAAATTCATTTTCTACGTGCCTTTCAAATAGAGAGAATGCTTAAACAGAGTGAGAAGATACTAATTTTGGCTCTAAATTAGGAAAACAAACTATTTTATGCTGAAGAAGACATCGTAACTTGACACAAAATTTCAAAGAAAGAATAGAAGTAAGAAAAAGCCAAATAGACGTCATGCTAAATTACCTCACCCAACTACCGTCAAAGGTATTAGGAGTTTTTCCTCGGACATGCCTTTTTACCGTAGTTTATCAAGGACCTTTCAAAGATTCTCGACCAATGTCACATCTCCTTAAGAATAAACTCTCCTTTTATTTCTCAAGTAATAGCATTCAGCTTTACAGACCTTAAAGAAGAAATTAACCGAAGATCCAATCTAATTTGCTCCCTGAGACCAGCCCTTTGAGCTTACTGTGCGATGCAAGTGACTTATGCCATAGGAGCGGTTTCTCGGGCAAAGAAATTGAGAAACACTTAGGCGATAATAATGCTACAAATCAATGACAGAGGCAAATCGAACTACACACAACAGAAAAGGAATTTGGCTGTGGTTACGCTTTTGAAAAATTCCGGTCATATTTCCATCATGAAATAAAGCATAGTGTATACGGAACCATCCGCCCTTAAGTTGACCTTTGCTAAGAAAGATGCCAAAGCAATATTGCTACGATGGGTTCTCCTTCTTCTGGAATTCAATTTTAATGTAACTGATACGAAGGGAGCTGAGAACTACGCAACCGATCATTTGTCCCGATGAGAAAAACAGTATAAATGTTTTTTGATCCAAAGGAAAATTAACCGAAAATTTTCCTCTCGAGACACTTAATATGGTGACTTCTCGTGGTGACCCAAGTACCCCGTGGTTTGCCGATTATGCAAATTACCACACGGGGAATTTCATTGTCAAAAGTAATGACCAACTCAACACAGAAAACAAATTTTTCAAAAGATGTCACACACTATTTTTGGGAATGACCTTTTCTATCAAAACCTATAGCGGATCAAGTGATCCGACGATGTGTTTCCAGGCCATGAAGCCTGTCGACATTCTCACAGCTTGCCATAGTTGGACCCAACCGGGGACATTCGTGCCATCGCTAACACCGCCAAAAAGGTTTTTGACTCCGGAATTCTTTTGGCCCACAATTTACAAAGAATGCATGAGTTTAGTCAAAAAACTGTGACTCATGCCACGTCAGGAAACAAATTCACAACGAGTTGAGATGCCACAAAATACATCCAAGTGTGTGAAATCCTATGATGTTTGGGGCATAGACTTTATTGGACCATTTCCGTCATCTATAGGAAATAAGTACATACTCGAAAGCTGTTGATTATCTTCAAATGGATCAAAGGCCAAGGCGCCCCCACAAATTATGCTAGATTGTAGTTAAGTTTTTGAAATAATCATTTTTGCCCGATTCGTACACCAAGAGCTATTTTAAGCGATCGTGTGGACCCATTCTGTAATACAAATTGCTAAAGTATGTCTAATATGGGGTCACTCTCTTTAAGCTACCGCTTATCACCCTCAAAGAGATGTCAAGTGAGGTGTTGAATCAGGTTAAAACGTATTTTTAGAAAGAACAGTTAGAGAAAACCGTGCCTCATGGTCCGATAGGCTTGATGACGCTCTGTGGGCATTTTGTACCGCTTATAAGACACCAATTGGTTATACACCTTACAAGCTCGTGTATGGAAAGCCATGTCATCTACCTATCGAATTAGAGCATAGAGCGTACTGGGCTTTAAAACATGCTAACTTCGATCTTAAAACCGCGGGTGATCACCTTAAGTTGCAAGCCTAAATAAACTTAATGACTTCGTGATCAAGCTTACTAGAATTCTTTAATTATAAGGAGAGAAAAAGAAGCTTCACGATCCAAGATCAAAAACCGCATTTTCCAATGTTGGTGATCTCAAGTTTTGCTTTTAACTCTCGTTTAAGATATTCTCGGGAAGCTTAAAAACCCATGGCCCGGCCCTTTCACCATAACTGAAAGTTTTTTTCCATATGCTATACAAAATTAATCTCACTCTGACGATCTCAAACTTCAAAGTGAACCTGCCCACCGACTTTTAATCCTACTTACGGAGGGTAACACACCAACCATGGTTTTGTCCTGGATCCCAAACTTTCCCTAAGGACGAATGAATCAGGAATCGAGTCAAGCTAAGTGACTTGTTACCAAAACAAAGCGCTTCGTGGGAGGACCTCATGCTTATCCATATTTCATTTTTCTTTCTAGCTTCCTAATGTTGGTGAGGAGGACTGTACTCTTCCGTTCTCTTTGTGATTGTGTTTGTACTTGTGATTGTTTGCAGGATTCACCCAAATTTTCTGAAGACTCTCGTGTTCGGTGTTTTTGTCCCAGTCCACTCGAGCTTCCTAGCCTTTGCTTGCCATTAGTTTGGGGAAATCCGATATCCTAAAGATTATTATCGACTAACATTTATCTTTTAGCACACTTAATAAACGGCTTAAGATATTTGTGATACTTTCTTCATGTTTGAGTTATGCATTCGACTTTTTGAGTTCTAGTATGGGGTTTTTTAAGTCTTAGGCCTAGGAAACATTGAGACAAAGTTTGATTTTATTATGAGGTAGAATATCTTCTATATGATTTGCCTCCTTTACCGTGTTCTTCACGTAACCCGTTCCACAAATTTTCAAAAATTTAAAAATTTCCAAAAACTAAAATAAGTGTTTTTTGTCACAATTTTGACTTTCTTGCTGGTAAAATTAGAGTAAATCTTTGACCCGATCAAGCGTGTTGATCTCTAGCGTTTTCACTTAACCTTTTGGCTAAGCTTCACAAATTTTTGCGAAGAACGAAAAATGATAGAGTTAAGTCTATGAGTAGATCTTCAAATCAAAGATTATTGGAAATCTTAAGAACTTAACATTTATGTAACTGTAGGCTTTTACACTCCCCCATAAGCTCTTAACCGGATTAACATACGTGCTGTTTTTGGAGATTAAACTTAAATCAACAATTTTTATGTAATACATATAGCAAAAATTTTAGTCTTAGTTCAAATTTATACTTGAATTTTTTAAAAAGAAGTTTTCTTTAAAATAAATAAAATAAAATAAAATAAAATAAAAAAATAAATATAAAATATAAAAAAAATGATAAAAAAAATAAAAAAAATAATATAGTAAAAGCTGTGGGTTGATAAAAGTTTACTACCTCTTGCCGGCTCATAACCGATGTGGTAGTCTTCTAAAGAAAGCCCATAGTAAGAATAAAGATCCGAGACTGATAAAAGTTTGTTGCATCTTGCCGGCTCACAACCGATGTTGCAGCCTTCTAAAAGGTCGAGGGTTACAATTGCATAAATGTCTAAATAGTTAAATTAAATTAATAAATTGACTTCTTTTTGTTAAATTCAAATATGCTTTTGCACTTTGACTATTCTATTTTATAAGCTAATGGAATAATCCGGGAAACCTGAGAGTTTTTGAAACCGAAGGTCCGTGAGTCCCGATACTAGTCTCTGTGGGGTGTCAAAAGCCTGGTCACTTAGCCGCAAGGTTGGGATGTGCCGAGACGAAAGTCGCTACATGGGATGATCTCGCCTTTAAACTCATTATTCTAAGGTGGAACGTAAAGCATAGTATGTTGCAAAAAGTTGATCCATGGTTGGAATTCAAGATAGCACACTCACTTAAGATATAATAAATGTCGGGAGTAAAAAGTTCACAAGTTGCAAATTTGAGTAGTGTTAGCATCCTTACTGATATTTAGCTGTGATTTTGTTTTAAGCTTGGTTTAGATAAGTGAAAAGTCGGGAACGATGAATTTATCCTTTTTGGGGCATTCTCGAAATCAAAATGCATCTTGTTCTATGATCCCTAACAGTTATGGAAATAACGAAAGTCAAAGAAATATTATTAATATAAAAAAATGAAAAAAATGTTTAGGAAAATAGGAAATCGGGGTGTTTTATAACTTGTGATCTCTTAACTCTCTCCACAAAAATCTTTGCTACTTTTCAAAGGTTTAGTTTAGGGAGGTTTTGAGGTATTTGGTTATAGAGCATGTAATATTGCGTGAGGACACGCAATCGCTTGGTTTGGGGAATTTTGATATGTGTGAAAACACATATCCGTTTTATATCAAAATAGCCCTAAAAAGACCAAAACTGTGCATAAAAGGCTTGTATATTGCTTGTTTTGTCTGTCTTATTGTGTAGGTACGGATAAAGCAAAAATCACAAGAAAACGGTTAAAACCGGGCAAACACGGACACAGGAACGAAAGAGCACACAAAAATCCAGGAGAATGCTATCAAAGTCAAGAATGGTCAACTTCAGTCAACTTGGTCAACCAAAGTCAAGGTCACAAGAAGACAAAAATCCTAAAAGTATCCAATTCAGTCCCTCATTTTATCCCAAATTACAAAAATGATCCCTAACTTTAAATCAGCTAAAATCCTTTTATAGTTAACAACCATTAACTATAACCCCAAGCCCGTTATCTATAATAACCCCAAGCCCATATTCCTTACCCGAAAATAAGCCCAAGTCAACCCTTTATCAGTCAAACTTATAACGCCTCATTTCAGTTAAAATATAGGCGGGAGAAACAGTTTTACTGTTCATCTCCTTCCCCAATTAACCACTGGATAAAAACAAGGGGCAAATGGTAATTGGCCATGTGGATCAACAATTCAAGGGATAAAGTTCATCTTGGCAGGGTTAAAACGTCACACAAGTATCTCATTGGCCAATACCCAAGAGGAATGCCACGGTGGACATAAAAGAAACACAAGGAAATGATTGGATTTGTACTAATCTTACTCACAAAACTAACACTCAAGCTGTCACATCACGGATTGCCACGCTGGCAATCCGTGTGTGCAAAAGTGATCCGAGGGTTGAGAATGAGCTTCCAATGATTGAGCAAGGATGGATGGACAAGATCGGAGGAACGTATAACTGCCTCAAGAGCCTAGAAGATTCTCATTCGGGCTATAAAAAGGCCTTCATCCTCACACACAGCTTATCTCTTTTTCTGTAATTTTTCTTAGTAAAATAGCTTATGTAGTTTTTTTTTAAATTCTTATAGAAATTGTCCAGCCACCGATGGCAATGTTTAACAAGACAACATTCAAGAGTACATTTCACAAGCTGCTGCAGCCAATTTTAATCAAGGAAATACCAATTCTAGACCTCCGATGGTTGCAAACCAAATCCGACCTCCTGGTTTTCCTCCGATTCAGAACAATCAAAACCGTTTCAATCAGAATAAGCGGAAATAATTTTAACCAAAAATCTGAGAATCCAATTCAATCATAACGTGGAAATAAACGTTTATCAGGACAGTGTATCAACCTCCGATTAGTCAACCACCAGTGTATCAAGCTCAACCTTTATCAAGCTCCATGCTCAGAAATGCAGGGTTGTTAAAGACAGATTTTGAGAATTATGTCAAAGCTAATGATGTTGTATTGAGAAATATGCAAAATCAAGGACAAAGTTTACAAAACTAGATGACAAATTTAACAGAAATGATTTCTAAGTTCGTAAATTCTAATACGCTTGTCTCGAATTAGTTTCTCATTACAAGTAACTATACGGTCTAACCCAAAGGAAGACTTGAAGGGTATCACTACCAGAATTGGTACTGCTTATCAAGGACCTACGATTCCTACTTCTTCTCCTAAAGTAATGGAACGTAGAACCGAGGTGACAAAGGACACGGTTTTTCTTACTCCAGTTTCTAAGCCAGATGTTGCTCCAGTTAGTGCACCGATGCCTAACCAGAACGTTCAATTCCCTCTCTTCAAGGCGAAATGATGAGAGGCATCATGAGAATGCTAATGAACAAAAAGAGAAATTCTACGAAATCTTCAAAGATATGAGTTTCGAAATTAGTTTCATGGATGCTTTGACTCTAATGCCCAAGTTTGCTTCAACTCTTAAAGCTTTAATTGGAAATAAAGAAAAGCTTAGTGAGATGGCTAGAACCCCTTTGATCGAACATTGTTCGGCGGTCATACTTAACAAGTTACCCGAAAAACTTGGTGACCCCGGCAAATTCCTTATTCCATGTAAATTTCTCGGAATGGATGAGTGCTTAACCTTGGCCAATCTTGGCGCTAGCATAAATCTCATGCCATTTTCCGTGTGGAAAAAGCTTAATCTTCCAAACCTGACTCCAACGTGCATGACACTAGAATTAGCGGACCGTTCGATCTCACGACTAATCGGTATTGCTAAAGATGTCAACGTTAAAGTTGGTGTATTCCAATTTCCAGCCAACTTGTGGTTGGTCGATAGATTTTCGAACCAGACTCTCGGTACCTCTAATTCCGGAAGATGTTTTCGTAAGACCAGTCGTGCTATGATTAGACAGTGTACGAAGGTGAATTAAATCCTTCGAGTAGACAATGAGGCATTACTTTAATCTGATCAGACTTCGAGTACTCGTTATTATAATGATATGACGGCGAATCGAATGACGTTGTTGAATTAGCTTGTTGAAGAGTATTTCGGAAGTTCTAGTATTTTCAGACGTTGATCGCCTTAGCATTAGTGCAATCCCACTCCCGGATATGACCCATATAGTTTCAATTCTTCTCCGACTTTCTCACTCTTCTCGGGGATAGTGATTTCTTCTTCTAGAGAAGCTGATGCTTTGCTTGCTCTAGCCGTCGATCCACTTCACCGGATGAGTTGATGAATTTATTATGACCCCAAAGGGGACATTTTCTTATTCTCGAAGCACCTCCTAACAGTGATCCTTCACCACGCCAGACACCAGGAATTATTTGCCAGAAATTAGAAAGAACTTAACTATGTGAGCAAAACGAGTCAAATCTTCGATTGATGAACCTCTGAGGTTGAAACTTAAGGATTATCCACCTCTCTCGGAATATGCATTTTTGGAAGCAAACAACAAGTTGCAGTCCTAATTGCCAAGGATTTTGAGTGTCGATGAAAAGACTGCTCTCATAAAGTTTAAAGTCCGAAAAGGAGTAATTGCTTGGAAACTTTATCGACATAAGGGTATTAACCCCGAATTTTTGTTTCTCATAGAATTCTAATGGAAAGAAGACTACGAAACCAGCGGTCCACATCAGAGGAAGGGGTTAATCCAAAGATCCATGATGTCATTAAGAAAGAGGTTGAAAACTTCTTGACGCTGGATTGATCTACCCAATCTCGGATAGTCCTGGGTGGGCCAGTGCACTGTGTGCAAAGAAAAGAGGGTATGGGGGGCCGTAGTGACCAATGATGAAAATGAGTTAGTACTAACAAGACTTGTAACGGGATGGAGAGTATGTATTGATTATCGCAAGTTGAACGAAGCTACAAGAAAAGACCATTTCCCTTTGCCATTTATGGATCAAATGCTTGAAAGACTCGCAGGAAATGAGTATTATTGTTTCCTTGATGGTTTCTCGGGTTATTTTCAAATACCAATCGATCCGAAAGATCAGGAAAAGACCACATTCACCTGCCCATACGGAACGTTTGCTTATCGCCGCATGCCTTTTGGTTTATGCAATGCACCAGGCACGTTCCAGAGGTGTATGATGGCTATTTTCCATGATATGATTGAAAAGACAATGGAAGTTTTAATGGATGACTTTTCAGTTTTCGGAAATTCTTTCTCTACGTGCCTTTCCAATTTAGAGAGAATGCTTAAACGGTGTGAAGACACTAATTTGGCTCTAAATTAGGAAAAAGCCATTTTATGGTGAAAGAAGGCATCGTACTTGGACACAAAATTTCAAAGAAAGGAATAGAAGTCGACAAAGCCAAAATAGACGTCATTGCTAAATTACCTACAGCAACTACCTTCAAGGAGTATTAGGGAGTTTTCTCGGACAGGCAGGTTTTTCCGTCTGATTTATCCAAGGACTTTTCAAAGAGTTTTCTCGACCCATGACTATCATCTCTGAGCAAAACACTCCTTTTATTTCTCAGAGAATGCATTCAAGCTTTTCAAGGACTTAAAAAGAAGGAAATTAACCGAAGCTCCAATTCTGATTGCTCCTGATTGGGACCAGCCCTTTGAGCTTATGTGCGATGCAAGCAACTATGCCATAGGTGCGGTTCTAGGGAAACGAATTGAGAAACACTTTAGGCCGATACATTATGCAATCAAAACAATGACTGAGACGGAATCGAACTACACCACAACAGAAAAGGAAATGTTAGCTGTGGTTTTGTACGCTTTCAAAAAATTCCGGTCATACCTCATCATGACTAAAGCATAGGTATACGGACCATTCCGCCTTAAGTACCTTTTTGCCAAAAAAGATGCCAAAGCAAGATTGCTAAGATGGGTTCTACTCCTTCAAGAATTCGATTTTAAAGTAATTGATACGAAGGGAGCTGAGAACTACAAGGACGGGCATTTGTCCTCCGATTAAAAAACCCCTATGAAAATGTTCTTCGTCCAAAAGAAATTAATGCAAATTTCCTCTCGAGACACGTTAATATTGGTGAACTTCTCGTGGTGACCCAAGTACCCCGTGGTTGCGATTTATGCAAATTACCACGCGTGGGGAATTTCATTGTTTAACGGAATGTCCTCAACAGCAAAACATATTTTTCAAAGATGTTCAAACACTATTTTGGACGACCCTTTTCTATTTAAAACTGTTGTGGGTCAAAGTGATCCTGCGTGTGTCAGGCAAGAAGTTGTCGACATCCTCACAGCTCGCCATAGTGGACCCATCGTGGTGGACCATTACGGTGCAAATACACCCGCCAAAAAAGGTTTTTGATTTTTTTTTTTTTTTTCGGGGGTTTCTATTGGCCACAATCTCTACAAAGCTGCCATGAGTTAGTCAAAATTGTGACTTCATGGCCATTAAGAGGTTCAGAGAAAAAATTCACAACGAGATTAGATGCCACAAAATTACATCCAAGTGTGTGAAATCTTTGATGTCTGAGGCATAGTCTTTATGGGACCATTTCCATCTTCAAGAGGAAATAAATACATCCTCGTAGCTGTTGATTATCTCTTCAAAATGGGTTGTAGCAAGGCGCTCCCACAAATGATGCTTAAGTAGTAGTTAAGTTTTCTTGGAAATCTCTTTTTGCCCGATTCGGTACACCGAGAGCTATTATAAGCGATCGTGGGACCCATTTCTGTAATGACAAATTTGCTAAAGTAATGTCTAAGTATGGGGTCACTCATCGTCTTTCTACTGCTTACCACCCTCAAACGAGCGGTCAAGTCGAGGTGTCGAATCGTGGTTTAAAACGTATTTTAGAAAGAACAGTTGGAGAAAACCGTGCCTCATGGTCCGATAGGCTTGATGACGCTCTGTGGGCATTTCGTACCGCTTATAAGACACCAATTGGTTGCACACCTTACAAGCTCGTGTATGGAAAGTCGTGTCATCTACCTATCGAATTAGAGCATAGAGCGTACTGGGCTTTAAAACATGCTAACTTCGATCTTAAAACCGCGGGTGATCACCGTAAGCTTCAGCTGAATGAACTTAATGAGCTTCGTGATCAAGCTTACGAGAATTCTTTGATTTATAAGGAGAGGACAAAGAAGCTTCACGACTCAAAGATCAAAAACCGCATTTTCAATGTTGGTGATCAAGTCTTGCTTTTCAACTCTCGTCTAAAGATATTCTCGGGAAAGCTTAAAACCCGATGGTCCGGCCCTTTCACCATAACTGAAGTTTTTCCATATGGCACTACAAAATTATCTCACTCTGACGGATCAAACTTCAAAGTGAATTGCCACCGACTTAAGCACTACTTCGGAGGGGACACACCAACCATGGTTGTCCCAGATCTCCAGACTTTCCCTAAGGACGAATGAATTCAGGGATCGAGTCAAGCTATGTGACTCGGTTACCAAAAACAAAGCGCTTCGTGGGAGGCACCCCATGCTTATCCATTTTCTTTCTTATTTCTAATGTGTTGTGAGGAGGCTTGTACTCTTTCGTTCTTTGTGTTTGTTGTTTGTACTTGTGATTGTTTGCAGGATTGATCCAAATTTTTTTGAAGAATCTCGTGTTCGGTGGTTTATCCCGGTCCACTCGAGCTTCCTAGCCTTTTCTTGCCATTAGTTTGGGGAAATCCGATACCCTAAAGATTATTATCGTCTAACATTTATCTTTTAGCACACTTGATAAACGGCTTAAGATTTTTGTTATACTTTCTTCAGGCTTGAGTTATGCATTAGACTTTTTTAGTTCTAGTATGGGGTTTTTAAGTCTTAGGCTAGGAAACATTGAGGATAATGTTTAATTTTAGTATGGGGTAGTATATCTTCGATATGATCTTACCTACTTTTGTCGTTGTTCTCACGTACCCCGTTTTCCCACCAAAAGAAAAAATTAATTAAAGTTCTTTTGTAAAAAAATGCTTATTTTTAAGTCCTTTAAAAGTTTGTAAAAAAATGAAAAACAAAAACGTATGGGATAGGGGAAGCCCCAGGTGAGCC
>BQNB010148100.1:0-16346 GCA_026074375.1 Tanacetum coccineum | reverse complement strand
AAATAGACGTAACTTGGGCTCATTTGGAGAAGAAACGGACAAGATTACGGACCTACACCAAATCTCTTAAAGATTTATGCATACAGTGCGTGGAGACGGCGTCGCAGGCATAAAGCGACGCCGTCGTGATATATATGGTGACGGCATCAGGAATCTCGCGATGGCGTCAGGACATGGCCGACTTAAAGAGGATCTAGAATCGTCTACGTGGCGACGGCGACAGAATTTGAAAGTGACGTCGTCGTAGCGATTTTCCTATATATATTAAGCCAAAATTAGGGTTTTAAGTGTGTAACTTTGTATAATTTTAGGGAGGCGAACCCTAGTCGTTTCAACAACTTTTAAGGTCGTTTTTAGGGCCTTAAAACCCTATTGTAACTACCTTTAATTTATGTTTTAATCAAGTAAGATTATCTATCATTAATCATTCAATATGTCTATGTGTTGTGTGATTGATTATTCTTGCTTTATCTTTAACATGCTAGGCTAAACCATCCTTTGTATTTACTTATGATTGCATGAAACTTAGGTTGTAGATCCTTTTGATGTTGCTTCTTGTTGATGAATATGCGTGTTAGGCTCTAGAAAACTAGTCATAATTGGTATAGACGTCTAGGGAAAAGCGAGTAGTATAGAAAGAATACCATCGGTAACAGTCTTCATACTACCTTACCCCTAATATGGTTGATCCCTCTTAAGTTATTTCACAGGCATTTAATATACTCTTAGGGGCCTTGTAATAGTCTTCATACTACCTTACTTGTGTGTTGCCCTAACGGAAGATTAAATAGACGGGAGGTTCATGTAATCCGTTCATGAACTAGAAATACTTACACAGATCATCACAAGTGTGACAAGGCAACGGATCTAGAAGAAGCAATATGAGGAGTAGTGCATGATTAGGTAAATACATCTTTTTATTATAAAATTATCACCGGTAGTATAGATTATAATTAAGTTTAATTATCAGTTAATCAAACCAACCTTTCAAATCATGATATTTACCTGCTTTCTTAAAAATATAAAACACAAAAAGAATCTTCCCTCAACCCTGTACAATTCTGTTAGACCGTGTTCGAGCCTTCCCAACCTATTCCCCTAGAGAACGATAACATCCCCCAAGTCTTGCCTATACTACACTACAACGATTATGTACACTGCCTAGGGTGTTGTAAAACTTCGTGTAGAAGTCTTTACGACCCTTCGCACATCAATTACTTGTATAATATTTATACGCGGTTTAAAACCTTATAAATATTATTTTATAAAACACTTAAACTATATATTGTGACACTTTATAAATAATAAAAATATTAAATCAAACGATATCGACAGTAATATTTATCGGACAAAGGTGATATTTTACCAAGTACATATACTTGGACATTAAATGTCAAGCGAAATTTAAACATTGTTTCGACACTTATAAACTACACAAAAACTATTAGGTGGTGATATAACTTTATAAATTGCATTGTGGTATTTATTTTTAAGTACATATTTCTTATACGACCTATAATTAATTAGGTTGCATTTCGGATCATTCGTAACATTTCACTTATTTGATTTTTTATAATCAATACATTTCACTTGAGGTGAGTTTCATGGCCCCTAATTTACTTGTTTTGAACTGTTTTGGGGAAGAATACATGCTCGTTTACAAATTCATTTACATGCTCATTTAAAAACTCGTTTACATACTTGATTTCATAACCCGTTTAGAAACTTGTTTACATACTCATTTACATATCTCGCGGTGGGATACATTACTTGTTTTCACTTATAGACACAACAACTTTACTTTCATTCAAATGATTACGGATTAGCGTAAGTGGCATGAACTGTTAATTACGATGAGTAAGCGCGGATGTTATAAAATAGATCTATTTGGGATTGACATCCTTGTTCGAGTGAGTAACGCTCACTAGTTCGACTGATTGAACTAACGAACGTTGCCTGAAAAGATTAGCATACATACAAGTCGGAGCCTCAGTGTTATGAACTTAGTGCAGTCGTAATCATATTTTCGTGACTATTTTATATGTTGCAATGGTCACACACACTTTATAAATCTTTGATTTCAATATTTATACTTACATTTTTGTGACTATTGTATAGGTTACAATGGTCATACACACTTTATGAATCATTGATCCAACATTTACATTTACATAAATCTATGAACTCACCAACTTTATGTTGACACTTTTAAGCAAGTATTTCTTAGGTGAATTAGATGTTTGGCTTATCTGATGTGCATTAGAGTCCAAACTTTACAAGATTGCATTCATGAATTTCTTCTTACATTCAAACTATCAAATCTCGTTGTATTATTTCAGTCTTACATTTTGATGCAACTTTGGGACAAATGTTATAACAAGTTTAATTTTTATTAAATCAACGAGATTTCTTTTCAAATGACTCATTTAGAGGTCGTTCTCTCATATCTTGTGTTGTTGTATTATGAAGTAACACTCCCGGACATTATTTCGCTGCGACCCATTTTGGAGGTGTTACAAAGCTAGTGTTGGTATACAAGAAAATGAAAGTCTTGCACAGGTGTGGCATAAACGCATGGGTCACATTAGTGAAACATGCTTGCATGAACTGGAAAAAAGAGAGGTGTTTGGGAATAAAGGTCTAGATAAGCTCTAATTATGTGAAAATTATGTTCTTGGAAAATCGACCAGGGTGAGTTTTGATCGAGGTCAGCACATAACAGAGGGAGTTATAGACTATGTTCATGTTGATCTCTAGGGTCCTTCTCGGGTGGAATCGATGAGTGGTTGCCGGTACTTCTTATCGATTGTTGATGATTATTCGAGGAGGGTTTGAGTTCACTTTCTTAGACATAAGAATGAGGCGTTCAGCAAGTTCAAGGAGTGGAAGCAGTTGGTGGAAACCCAGACAGGTAGAAAACTAAAGAAACTACAAACGGATAACGGTTTAGAGTTTTGTAATCAGGAATTTAATAACTTGTGCAAGGAGAGCGAGATAGCAAGAAATTAGACAATTGCAAGAACTCCGCAACAGAATGGTGTAACTGAACGAATGAACAGGACGCTCTTGAACAAGGTAAGGTGTTTACTATTTCAGTCTGGTTTGCCAGATTCGTTCTGGGCAGAAGCAACGGTGACAACATCATATCTGATCAATAGGTCTTCATCTACATCATTGGAGAAGAAGACACCTATAGATTTATGATCAGGACATCCAGCGAATTACGAGATGTTAAGGATATTTAGTTGCGTTGCTTATTCACACGTGAATCAGGGGAAGCTCACGTCTAGAGCTATAAAATGCATATTCCTGGGGTATCCTGATGGTGTGAAGGGATACAGATTATGGAGGTTGATGTCAAACCAAAGATAATTATAAGCAGGGATGTGGTATTTAATGAAAGCCTTATGTTTAAGGATACTCTCAAGGGTGCTGGTGTTGTAGATTCTAGGAAGGAAGTTGAGTTTGAGGTGGAACTTTAAGGTAGTAGGGTACAACCAACTATGGATCCTCATACTGGGGAAAATCTAGGGAATGAAGATGAGGAACAAGATGAAGGGCCTTAACAACAGAATCTAGACAACTATGTTTTGGTGCGTGATAGAGCAAAAAGAATAATTGCTATACCTGTAAGGTATAGGGATGAAGGTAATGTATCATTGTCTAGACCATCAGGGTCTAGGGTAGAAGATGATATGGCGGCTTATGCATTTGCTATTACTAAGGAAGAAGATACACATGAACCGATCACATTTTAGGAGGCGATTAATTCATCTGAAAAGGATGAGCGGGTTCGTGCTATGGAGGAAGAGATGAGTTCTTTAAAGAAGAATCATACTTGAGAGCTGGTCAATCAACCACCTGGTCAAAAGCTGGTAAGTTGTAAGTGGTTTTATAAGATTAAAGAAGGGATTGAAGGCGTTCAGAAAACAAGGTACAAAGCAAGGCTGGTAGCTCGGGGGTTTACACAACGAGAAAAGATTGACTACAATGAGGTTTTTTCACCTGTGGTTTGAAATACATCTATTAGGGTAATTATCTCATTAACTGCTTGTGAAGATTACGAGTTGGAACAACATGATGTGAAGACGGCATTTTTGCATGGTAATCTTGAAGAAACCATTTATATGGCCAGCCACCTGGTTTTGAAGAAGGAACAAGCAACAATGTATGCTTGTTGAAGAAATCTCTTTATGGTCTTAAGCAGTCTCTAAGGCAGTGGTACAAAAGGTTTGATGTGTTGGGTTTAGTCGCAACAGCTATGATAGTTGTGTTTACTTCAAGGAAATTGCACCAAGTATGTACATATATCTATTGATGTATGTAGATGATATGTTGATTGCTTGTAAAAGCAAGTCTGAGATCGAATATACCAAGGGACTGTTGCGTAAAGAGTTTGATATAAAGGAACTAGGTCCAGCTAGGAAGATACTTGGTATGAAGATTGTCAGGGATAGGGGTAGCCGAACCCTGAAGATGTCTCAGTCGGGATACGTGCAGAAAATTCTAAATAACTACATAGTGGATAATGGCAAGTCGGTCTTTGTGTCATTGGGAGCACACTTCAAGGTTTTTTTGAAGGATTGTCCATCGAGTGACTGAGATGTGGAAAGAATGAGTAAGGTCCCATATGCGAATGCTGTAGGTAGTTTAATGTACTTGATGGTTTACCCTAGACCGGATATAACGTACGCTGTTAGCATTGTGAGTAGGTATTTGGCGAATCCAGGTAAAAACCATTGGGAGGTAGTGAAGTGGATTTTGAAGTACTCAAAAGGCACTGCTGATGTAGGTTTAGTGTATGGTAGAGATCAAGGGAAGCACATAGTTGTTGACGGTTTCGTGAATGCAGATTATGCTAAAGACCCTGACAAGGATAGGTCGATAACCGGGCGTGCTTATGGTACATGGTTGTCTTGTGAGTTGGAAAGCAACTCTGCAACATGTTGTTGCAGTATCTACTACAAATGCGGAGTATATGATGCTTACAGAAGCTGTTAAAGAAAGCATTTGACTTAAAGGTCTACTAATCGAACTGGGAGTAAACCTAAGGTCAGTGGTTGTAAATTGTGATAATCAAGGTGTCTGCGGGTTTCTTGGTATTCTAAGTCTTGGTGGTACTTGGAAAACAACTAAAGTTTAGCTTTGTCTCGGGATTCAAGAAAAGTGATTACTTGGAGTACAAGGTATATCAAGGTTGTAGAATTGAGGTGGATAGATCGAAGCTTTAGGGTTTTCTAAAGGTTAATAGATCAATCTTTACAAGAAAGCGGGTTTAACACACGGCTTGTTAGACTTGTCTGTAAAGTTGGTTAAGAAACAACTTGACAATGTTTTTAGCAAGGTAAAAGAAGAATGACTAGTTCGATAACTAGGTTTGACATCGAGAAGCTCGATGGGAATATTGTACAAAATCATGGAGGTTCAAAACAAGTTGGATTAAAGCAACTTGGTTATAAACAAGTTGGGTTCATTCGAGTTATTGTAATCTAATATTTGATATAAACTATGTCTTTATTTCCTACACGAACAATATAGTTAAGGTATACTTCAAACAACCCCAAAACTGCAGCTATCATGTAGGCTCCCTAGATCATTCCATGGATGAAATCACAAGATCAATGGCAAAAAGAAAGATTAAACATTAAAGAACTTTTGATTAAAAGAAAAACAAAGAGTTGCTACAAACCCTTAAGATGAAAAATGATAATGAAGTAGCTAACCTAATTTTGACTAAACTAGGTGTATTGGCTTATCATCCAAAATATAAGCTAAGGTAATTTGTGAGTGAATTGATGAACGAAAAATAGCTTATACAGTAAATAAGAGCTTATGAGCTTATTTATATGACTTTTTAAAACATGATTAAGCTAGAATGCATTAAAGGATTAAGAGACAAATTAAATGGTAAACTGATATTTCATTAAACATAAACTAAATACAAAGTTTAAAAAGAAAATACAATAAAGTGATGACAATAAGCTGTAAATTAAGCTACACTACACTACACTACTCTTAAATCTAACACCCTTTATTCTGTGTGATTAGCACTCTATTTATAAGGAGGGGATGAAGCTTCTAGGAATCTGAGACGCTCCCTAATTCATCAATCCTATCCATTGATTCATAACAACCCTTCAATCTATCAAATCCTAGCCCTTGATCCTCTCTCCATGTATCTGTAGCCAATAGAAATCCACGGGATTGCCAGCGTGGCTTAAATAGGTGTTAGATGTGTCAGGTGCTTCTAGAAACATTTGTGTGCGTGTGGAGGGATTTGATTTACCTGTGTGTTAAAGTGAAAAACAAGGGAGGGAAAATAATGAAAGAGATAAACAATAATTTAAGATCTGTTTATAACTTGGGTTGACCGGGTCATATAATTGGGCTTTGACTTTGGGCTTGGTATAAAGGTATTGGATTGGAATTATGGATTTGGACTTTGATTTTAATTATTGGATGATTTATTGCTACAACATCCGTTTATTACTTTAGAAATAAGATTACATAGGAACAAAAATGAAATACAAGTTTTATTACAACCCTCCCCTAACAATAATATCTATTCCTTCCAAAATAGATCCACGCCAATAGCAAGGACGATGATGGGCGCGAGAATCGCTAGAATAAAGGCCAGTTACTAAAACTCTTCTTCGTATGGGACGTAGGCAAGATAAATGTCGAGTGCTATCGCGCTCACCATTACTAAGAGTGTAATGATATGCAACATTTTTGAGGATTGGATAAGAGAAAATTTAAGTGAAAGATTAAGTGTTATATGGAGAAATGGAGAATAAAAATTTGGTATCTAAAAGGAGAAAACCGTTGGGGTTACTGTTCATAGCCGTTGGAGTTACTGTTCACGTAAAAAATATATATATATATACCCACACCTCTTCATCAACACTATTCTGGAAGCAACTCGAGCTGAATTGCGGGACGCAATTCTTTTAACACGGGGAGACTGTAACAACTCATATTTTCACACCCTTTTACATCAATGAACATCCAATTATTTTTTTCAAACTTTTACGCGTTCACTTTAAATTTTCAACGTTAAGTTAAATCGCGTAAGCTAAAAATTAACATTCAACGTAAACGGGCATCAAACAATTAAATGTTTACGTCAAGCAAGTGTTAGATAATTATTTAGAGGATAATTATTAACTTTGCACATTTTATTTTTATTGGTTACGTAAAGTGTTTACGTTTTGCAATTAAATACATTTAGGCATACCCGTAAGCACCAATACCTATCTATACTCAACCAAATACCCACAATTATATCCAATACCCAAATATTACACAATTCCTTATACTTATGTACATGTGGCCGGATATGGTGAAGAATACAAGAGAAAATATCACAAAAATCTTTGTAAAGTTTTGTACAAACCTAAACTCAATATACATAGTACATGACTAGTGTTTTCCTTATTTTCTTCCTTGATTTCCTCATATTGTCCAACATAGTGTATTATGTATCTAGACTTAATAATAACTAGCTACTTGGTGTATATAAAGGAAGCAACTAGTTAGATAAACACACTTCTCATATTTCCTTAGTGAAAAACTTCACATATCTCTCTTTTCCTCTCCTCTAGGCCATGACCAAACTCAAAAATCACACAAACAATCCATAAAATTTTATTTACCACATATACAAGTATTCCTACATCATATCTAAGGTATACCAAGAAGGTTTGAAGGTTTAGTTAAGCATTTACAAGGGTTAAGCAAGAAAGGTTTAGGATTAGGGTTTCATTGGAATTAGGGTTTTTTTTGTCTTGGAAGCTTGGGTTTATTATCTAAACATGGGTTTAGATCTTGTATTTCTTCATCATACATCATACTAAGGTTATCTAAAACCCTTAAACTCTTTACATTTGTGATTTCATATGTATATTATATTTATATAGTGAATCACCATCTAGGAAACTTATTAACTTGTAAAATGGATTTTTACACTTAATTATGGTTTGATATACTTTTACATATGTTAATATCATGTTGAAATGGAAGTATAAGAATTGTATAAGTATGGTTTAGTTTATAAAAAGTTATTATAAATAGTTACTTAAAAGTGTACTTATTGAGTTTATGAGCAAAAGACATGTAAAGACTTGTTATCATAGAAATACTCGGACAAATGATGGACTAAGTACCTAAAGAATATAAGACTTGTGGTATAACACATGGTAGAGGACTGTAACAAATCAACTAGGCTAAAAAGTTATAAAAACAAGTTTAACACATTTTAACCAACAAAAGATGAAATATGGGTATGTTTTAATTCGGAAATTTAAAACATTTATTTTATATTATTATAAAATTACTACATTCTCACGAGGATTCCAAAAATATAAGAACTCGAAAACAACCAAAAAATTGTTTTAGATTACGAAGGAGTTATTGATTTCATGTTTACGATAATAAATAAGTTTATAAAAATAATTATATAAACCATGAACAGTAAAAATCACTATTCATATTAGATACATTTTGGAAAATACATTAGTTAGATAAAACTTTTAATTATGAAGACGTGCTCGAAAGAATCACTAAAATCAGAGTTATTACAAATAAGATAAGACGTTTATGATAATTAATTAATATAAAATAAATATATAAAAGTGTGATTATGGAACAGTGAAGATTACTTTTCACAAAGAGGACTTCAAATTTAATAAATGTAATATTTTTGATAACTCATCTTAATCGAAAGGTTGGACAATAAGATAAACATTCGAAACGGGACTTAAAACGAGAAAGTTACGCCATTTTTACTAAAGAGATAATTTATAAACGTTTTTAACTTTATAAATATGATTTCACAATTACAATTAGATGGTGATGTAGCTATATAGAATTATATACGGTATTAGTTATTCAAAAGTTACTTTAGTAACATACGACCTATAAATTAATTTGGTGCAATAAAACAAACAATAAAAAAAAAAAAAAATAAAGAAAAAAAAAAAAAAAAAAAAATAAAAATAACAAAAAATAACTCGGCCGTTTACGTGACGCATTTTTCATTATGTGATATACTTTGTTGAATCATTCACTCGAGGTGAGTTTATAGCCCCACGTTTTACTTGTTTTACATATACTTTACAACTTTTGGGGTGAGAACATGCTTGTTACTAATTCCATTTACATGATTGGTTTGAATTCATTACATGTGCATTTACAATTCGTTTTACAAACTGGTCTACATACTCAATTACTTATTTTGGGACGAAATACATTGCTTGTTTCACTTCATTTTTGAAAACAAGGACATTACTTTACTTTTACCCAAATGATTACGGATTAGCTTAAGCGGATTGAACTGTGAATTACTTGGAGAGTAAGCGCGAATGTTATAAAATAGATCTATTCGGGTGTGACAGCCCCGTTCGGGTGATTAGCTATCACTGGGCAAACGAACGTTATAGCATGTCGGAGCAAAGAACGACATATACATGAACATGAACATTTACCGTGCCTTGAATAAAGTGGCATACACCTAAGTCTACGCAATAGTTTCATGAACTTAGAGTAATCGTAATCATTGTTTTATACACACATGAATATTTACGTTGCCTTGAATAAAGTGGCAATACATACTTTGAACAATGGTGGTCCAACTATACTTAACTTTTTGTGACTATTGGGGATTTGAAAAAGAGTATGATACTTTTACAACTCTTTGCTTCCAACAATTCATACGTACTTTTTTCGTGGCTATTTTTTGGGAGAAGCTTTGGATGTGTGTGTAATTTGAATTCAAATGAGAGTTGTGTGAGTGTAGAGATGAAGAAGAAGAATGAATATGGATTGTGTGATAGAGAATGTTGGGATGTGATAGATATGAGCCTATGTTGGAATGATGGAGGACAAAAGGTACAACAAGTACAAAGAAGGTACATTGTGTAAGGGAATGTGAGTTGTCATGTGAAGGGAAAAGCTTGAGGAGGTTTAAGTGAGGAAGGTTTAAGTATAAGGATGATAATAAAATGATTGATTATATGGGTAGATAATAACATTGCAATTAAGGGAGAAAAGAGATGAGCAATGATGATTAGGGAATGATTTGGGAAATGGAAAAGAATGTTTAGATTGTGTAGAAGGTGTGAATAATCATTTGTTTTGGGAAGAAAGGATTAACAAATGATTAGTGAATGTTTAGGTAAGAAGTGAGAAATAATTGATGTGTGAAGAATACATGGAGGAATGTGGGAGTTTGTAAAACATTTATATAGAAAAGGTAGGAAGGATCAAAGTAAGATTAACCTTTAATTACCACAAAGTCAAATAGTCATTAAAACTTTAATCTATGATTATCAACAATGGATTTGATCACTAATCATCTTGATGCAAACAAGCTAAGTGCTTTGCGCCTCAAGTAAAGCATATCCTATAACGAGAAATGATGCGTTTACGCAAAGTGACATTTGACTTAGTTTGACCAACATGGAAGTAAAACCCATTACGTGATTAGGAGTAACGTAAATCCGGATTAAGGTCAAATGGATACTTTCGTTTGATGGTATGTTGAAAGTATATTCATACTAGGTTTGAAAAGGAAGTTTCGGCCTTGGCTAGAGGCGTTTGATAAAATAGATGAGTTGGCGTTTTGTTGAAAAATGGGAGGATTTGTTTTTGCTCCTTTCTAAGTCTAAACCTCATTTAGAGTGTTCCCAAATGCTCAAATATCATGTACATACATTTATTGAAGTTTCCACATGTGTCGGGTAAGAGGAAAGCCGACATTGCAAAATCTGTAAAATTGGATTACGAGAGTGGCGCGTTGGCCACGTGCTGACGCCTGACCAGCGCGCCAGAGCTCTTGATCCAGTTTTTTGGATTTTGGCTATCGTTTATTATTTCAAGTGTTGCGAATGTTTATTTGTCATTAGTAAAACATAAAGGAGATCCTAGTCAATGTTGCACCAACAATTCTCCTTACATGTGGATATATCATTTAGCTCAAAAATCTAATGTGTATGCCACTTTTAAATCATTTGTGCAAATAGTTGAACGTCAATTCACCACAAAATTAAAGAATGTTCAAACCGATTGGGGTGGTGACTTTCACAATTTAGTTCTGTTTTTCTCTTCACTAGGAATTATTCACCGGTGATCTTGTCCTCATACAAGTGAGCAAAACGAATTTGTTGAACGTCGCAATCGCCACGTTGTGGAGACTGATCTTACTCTTCTTGCTCAATCACGTGTTCCTCGCCGTTTTTGGCATTATGCTTTCGATACCGCCATTAACCTAATCAATCGCATGTCCTCTCGCACATCAAAAAACAAATCACCTTTTAAACATATATTCAAATGTTCTCCCGACTACTATTTTTTTCCCTGTCTCTAGGTGCCTATGTTTTCCCCTTCTCCGTCCATACAATCATCACAAAATGGATTTCTGTTCTACTTCGCGTGTCTTTCTTGGATACAACCCTCCCATCATGGATATCGTTGTCTTGATATCTCTACTGAGCGTCTTTATATTGCTCGTCATGTTCCTTTTAATGAAGCATAATTTTCCATCGATATCCCTAACACAAATTCCCCACCCCCTTCGAAAACATCTCCCTATTACTCTTCGAAATCACCTTATGGAATTCCTACTATTGACCATCCAAGTCTATCTTCACCGCGCTCATCGGTCTCATCTCTATCACCAGTTTTACATTTGATCCAGCTTCTCAAACTTCTCTCGAGTCTTCTAATGGTCAACCATCTCATGTATCGACTACATCGATACCAACACCACCACCCCCACCACCGCCTCCTATCACTCGCCAACGTCCCGCAAATCTTCGTCAAAATCTCAAACAAAGGGTTCCCTACAATTCTTCCGTAAATCATGCTACCGTCCTCCCCACTGCCATCACTGAACCAACCTCGTTTTCTGTTGCCAACAACTCTCCAGAGTGGCATCAAGCTATGAAAGAAGAGTATGATGCTCTCATAAAAAAATGGAACTTGGTCTTTAGTACCTTATGCTTCTAACACCAATATTGTTGGTTGGACGAGGGTATACATGTTAAAACGAGACAAGAATGGTGCTATCACTCGTTACAAAGCGAAATTTGTTGCCAAAGGGTTTCTGCAACAACCAGGTATTGATTTTTATGAGACATTTAGCCCGTCAAACAAAGTCGGCCAACTACTCGAGCTAGTTTTATATCACTTGCGTTACTAAACAACTGGCCCACCACGCCAATTAGATGTTCAAATGTATTTGTTCATGAAATATTAAGGATAAGTATATAATGAAACAACCTCTAGGCTTTATTGATCCACAATGAACCAAATCATAGTATGTTTTCTTCATAATTTGTTTATTTATTCAACAGTAGATACACTACTTTTAATACATTATGGTATATGTGGATGACATCATCGTTACAGGTAAATAAAACAGGTCACTATCACAATATAATTTGGCCAATTGGATATCTTTTGTCAATTAAAAAGATCTCGAGCCACTTAACACTTTTGGGTATTGAATGTTCCTCATAGTGACCGAAAACATTCTCCTATTCTCAAAAGAAGTATATTTTGGAGCTATTATAAAGGTTGGTCGCTTTCTAAACTACAATCCCTATTTCTTTTCTCCCAAGGTTACTACGCGTCGACCCCGGGGGGGGGGGGGCACGGTCGTGTATGTTAGATGATTGCGAATGGGGGTACGGTGGCGGAGGGAGGGGCGGGTTCTTTACACATTCAGTAAAATATGCGAAGCAAGGTTCTATTGAGAGTTGAAGACATTATAATTAGGTTTAGACTATGACGACTAATAATTACCTTGGGACTGAATGCATTAATTCAGCTACGGCTCTAGACAAATTCAGCATGAAAACACAACAGTCTTTTGTGTTAACAATTATGTCAATTATATGCATTCTCCAACCGAGAATCATTGTCTGGATTTAAATATTTCATGTTATCTTCATTGTATGGTTGAACAGGTATGCTCAGAACTGACGTTATTTTGGTTTCGACCCTTCAAAGCTTTTACAAACATATAAGTGGGAATTGTGAGGATCTGAATACTTGCGTTTGAAGCTAAATCTTCAAATCTGACGTGGTAGTGGGATGGATCAGATTGGATTGAGCTAGATCCACAGTGGAGGCGATGTTGTTCTACAAAAACTAGCTTTGGGATCAAGTCACCGAATCTATCATGAGCGTCACTCGTTAGACATCGCTGCGCGTTTGCCAGAGCGATCGGGCTCTACACAAGCATGAAGGTATACAAAGCGGCGTTGTTTTGTACGAGCGTGGGGTATATAGAGGGATAGATGCTCGCGCGATAGGCTATGCAAGGGGCTCTAGCTTCAGAGGATATGGGTGTGTTACTCCGCTCATAGAGCTGTCAACTCTTGTACTATGGTGTGACAATCTTGGTGAAACATACTTGTCAGCTAACCATTTCTTCCATGCGCGTACAAAACATGTTAAAATAAACTATCACTTTGTTCGGGAAAAGGTTGCTCAAAGAGATCTTCGAGTTCAACATATATCTACACATGATCAAATTGCAAATATCTTTACAAAGCCATGACCAACTCCTCGCTTCTCTTTGTAAGATCCAAGCTACAGGTTGTTGCTCGTCCTTGGCTTGCGGGGGCGTGTTAGACCAATCTAATTAGAGTGTGTCCAATCTAAATTGTATAGATGATTATAGCCGTTGAAATATGTGTTAGTTGTTTAGTCCTGAAACTATGATATTAAAATGAGTGTCTACAATATATTCCTACAAATCCTCCTACACACACAATAATATTTAATGTTTTTTCTTTACTCATTATCTCTTCGTATCCAAACCGTTGGTTCTAACACTTGTCAGGATCCTATGAGTAGGAGGATTTGTAGACATATCAAGTAAAAGGAAATATCATTTTCCTATTAATATGTATACATATACAATATAATGTACAAAATACAATTATAATTACAATAATGCAGTATCTTTGAGGTATGCTAATTTGAGATAATATAAAGAGAGAAAATGGACAAATAATATGGGAGTAACATATTTCTACGGTCAAACTTCACCTAAAATAGATTCCTTGTTCTATGCTCCATAAAATTTAGAGTCAAAAACAGGCATAAATCAGAATCCACGTGTTTAGGTGACACAGCATCAAATGAAACTCCTGAACAGTAGTTTTAAACACATACCAAATTTACATTTATACCCTCTCTAGCCGTTACATAACCCCATTTCCGTCATTTCAACAAACACACACACACTCATCCACTTCGTCACTGTTGTTTTCTCTCACACACACACTTTAACTTACTTACTCAGTTTCTCTCTCCTAGGGTTTTGAATTGTCTTATGGATACTGGTTCTGCTGCTGCTGGTGAGCCGGTTATGAAGTCGGAAGGTTCCGGTGAAGCTGAGACTTCTGATGTGGTTCCGGTGAAGGGGGGTAATTATCAGCAGCAGCAGCAGCAGTTGATGGTGAAATATAGAGGAATTAAGAAGTCGAGAAAGGACCGAGGCTGTACGGCGAAAGAACGGATTAGTAAGATGCCTCCCTGTGCTGCTGGTAAACGAAGCTCCATTTATCGTGGTGTTACTAGGTATATATCAGCTACCTGAATTCATAATTTATCTATCTATTTATGTGTATTTTAGTATGCTTATTGTGTTAGAGTAGCCTTGGATAATTTATTTACCGACTTTACTTGATGAGCTAATTAAATTTGAATACGTTCTAGTTTAATTTCAGACTTAGACTAGCTTAGCTTGAAAATGGATAACTAGTTTGTGTATTGAAATGCGATTGTACATAGTCCGTTAAACATACAAACTTTCAAACATGGAATACTTTCAAACCGTTAAACATACAAACTACCAAAGGTAGAAAAGGACCTCCGGCCTTGTAGGGGGTGAGGATCGAACCCTTGACCTTTGGGTGTTAACCACTTGATCCAACCCTACTCTTTTACCTTTTAAAGTCATGTGATTGTTTTAATAAAGGGACGGCGGCAGAAGGAGGATGACTTGACTTCACTGTGCTGTTATTATGAGAGAATTTAGAAAAAGAGAGTAAATAGGAGTGTGATGTTGACCCAGCCGTAGGGCTCGTTACGCCACTTGAACAGCTAGGAGATATTGTATAATGTATTTAGTGGTCCAGCCATAGGCAACCCTGGTCTAGCCTCATGTACTCAGCAATTAGATAGACAAGATTATGACAAATACAAGATTGCTAGACTGGTCCGTATACATCAATATATGTTCCGTTACTATTGGATTTTAGCAATAAGCATCTAGGCTGTTTCTTCTTACCTATTTACGATTGTGTTATTTGTGCAAGTACTGCTGTAAGCAACAATTGGCCATAACCACTTCTATCAAGGACATTGTAAATTGTTTTTTCTGCCAAGATTACTATATTTTACAGTCTTGTTCTGAGAGTTCTGATTCATGTGTTTGTTGCAATACTTAAATTGTACTAGGCATAGATGGACCGGTCGTTATGAAGCACATCTATGGGATAAAAGTACTTGGAATCAGAATCAGAATAAGAAGGGAAAGCAAGGTTTAATCCTCCTTCTGTGTGTATGTGTGTGTGCACAATATTTTTACGTATCTGTGTCTGTCCGTATGTATATATGCTACACAAGATATGAAAATTTTACTTTTCCTCTGCTCTTTGTCAGGGTCATAAATTGAGTTCTATGAATTATAACATGATTACTGTTTTCTTTTGTATGTGATTTTGGCATGGATTTGACTTCTTTTCAACAGTTTACTTAGGTAAGCATCTTGATTGAATATTCTTTTAAAGCCCAATTTTATGTTAAATGTCTACATTCACTTTTTTTTTTACTTTCTTCTGGCCAAATAAAACATGTTTTTAGGTGCATATGATGATGAGGAAGCTGCTGCCAGAGCATATGATCTGGCTGCCTTGAAGTATTGGGGCCCCGGGACACTCATAAATTTTCCGGTGAGAATTTGTCTTATGAAGTTTTAACTACTCGTACAACTTACCACATAGGTACTATATTAACTAATATATGATCATAAGTTCTGTTTGTTGCATCATCGTCTATTACTGTTTATTTTATTAAAATCGCAGTGTCATATTTGTGGTTGTTTTCCACTATATCTCCTCATTCAATTTACATATCACTGGTGGCAGGTCACAGACTATACAAGAGACCTTGAAGAGATGCAAAATCTGTCAAGAGAGGATTACCTTGCATCACTCCGAAGGTTTGCAATGCAACTAATGCACAACTATTTGTTCCTGCTTAGTTTATTCTTATTTTGTTCATGATCATTGCAGAAAAGGTAGTGGTTTCTCAAGGGGAGCCTCTAAATG
>BQNB010148099.1:0-14151 GCA_026074375.1 Tanacetum coccineum | reverse complement strand
GAAGTTACAACGCATTAAATATGTAGGACTAGACCCAGTTAAATGATAGGTCACATTAAATATAAGAACTATCTGATATCTAGTTAAGCTACAGGCGATATCATTAGATACGGATTGAACACATATTAAAGCACATAAATGAGTATCATGTGATAAACATAATCAACAATCAATGATAATTAAGCAATCAAGATAAACAAACCAAACATTAAATCTTCATACACATGGCTGATACCTAAAGGTATGAGCTGATAGTCATTGTAAAAATCCACACAGTTTCATATATGAACGATTAAAGAAAAGAAACCTTAACCGAACGCGTATTAGGTTGTGCGAACATTACAAGAGTTTTTCTATGATTTTGAGGCTCTTTTCTGACCTTCTATGCTCCTTTATTCATCTCTTGGTTGACTCGGTGGTTTAGGGCTTCACTTCCATACCTAAAACTGAGGTTAGGGTGTTGTATTTATAGAGTCTGGAAACTGGTCGATACACCGTATCGGGCTATGTTGGATACGGCGTATTCGAGATTTCTTAGAGTAAGGACCACAGTTGATATCTTTTAGAATCTTCTAGTATAATAAACCTTGGATACGGCGTATAGAGGATACTGGATACGGCGTACCGGGTCTTTAATCATTCGTGGTTATCTGTGAAGAGTAGTCACGAATACGTCGTATCTTCTTAATGGATACAGCGTATTGATGTAAAACAAGTTAGTTCTTCTTCGTTGACCAAAGTATTATATACGGCGTATCGTTGAGGTAGATACGGCATATTCTTCAAATTCAGGCAATGGTTTTTTTATTCGTCAAAGTCTTGGATACGTCGTATAGGTCTAGAATAATACGACGTATTGGCTGTCAGATCAATAGACTTTCTCGAACTCTTTGTTTATGCTCCAAAATGTGTGCCTTTTAGCTAATCTTCACCAAGTACTCCATAATTACTGTAATTCTCAAATACAAATGATTAAGTAACAATTCTTGCAATAATTACACAAAATGGGTTATTTACATGGGTTAAATGATGCTATAAAAGTGACGTTATTTGATGTCATCAACGATCAACTCCCAAACGTCCATAATACATACTATACAACAATAGTGGCGATATTTATCACTTAATACATAACATACATTGTTGGTTTATTGCGACCAACATACAATAAAACTTTACATCGTTGGTTTATAATACGTACCAACGAATAATCAATTATCTCATAAATAATATCATCAGTTAAGTTTTGATGAACCGATTATCTCACAATCCTTTCCTTTTTTCTATTTTACATTTTTTTGTATTTTTCGATTTTTTCGGTTTTTTTGTATTTTTTTCTTTTTTTCTCTTTTTTTTATAATAACTAAAAACGAATACATGTGTAATTTAACCATTCCACGATCATAATAAATCCGGATAATATATACATAATGCTCCATACTCAAAAATAAAAATAATAGTGAAAGTAGTAAAACACACGAAAAATAAAAAGACATTACTTTCACATTCCCATTGCATTGTGCAATTCTTGACCTAACCAAAGATAGAAAATACGCACACGAACACAGGAAATACACACTTTTACACCAAAACAACTAGCATACGATTAAGGAGTTAAATCTACAGGGTAGGCTAAGGTGAAAAGGTGTAACGAAACAAATATTTGGTGGTGTAAGAAACGAAAGAAATGGCTCAGCAGCTTTTTCTAGGGGTATCTTACTCTAAAGACGAGAGTAAACAAAAGGGTTTATACGGGGGTTAACTAACCAGTGTAGTTAGTTAATATCACATAATGTATATGTTTTTTTGGTGTAATCCTAGAAATTTACCACTTTAGAAAGGTCATTCCATCTATTTAAGATAGTACTTATTATGATGGTATCGAATAGTATACCAATCCAAGTTCTAAAGTTTACTACAGCCACCGGCACACTCATATATTTGTGGAATTTTTAGTAGAATGGGAGAAACAGAATAGGCCTAATCCTCACAACATGGAAATAAGGGTTATGTGTGCGGGTCATGCAACTAATAATTTTACAAAAGTATGCTAAAAATTAAATTTAAACATAAATTAGGCATATTAATGTGAAAATAAGGACAAGTAAGCATTCTAATTCTCCTCCCCACACTTGAGATATACAACGCCCATGTTGTATAAATATAAAATAAAAAACAGAAAATAAAAAGAATTAGAACAGAAAATCCCTTGAGATTTTCTCGGTATGATCCTCTATGAATAAAGGCATGCCTATGTGATGCAAGTATTATGACGCTTGGCCAATGTGGTAATAGTTACATCATATCACATGAATTTATTGGAGTCATAGGATGCCTTAAGGAAATTTCTAGAACAGTAAGTGTAGATGAAATAGAATCTTAGTAGACTTTTACAACATCCTTAATGTGTCATAGTCAGCCCTATTCCACACCACGTTTTGAGTCGATGAGTCGAATTACATAATTAGTTACCCCAAGGATGAACCCCCTACACCATCATCTTAATTGTTGGTTCGTCATGTGAACCTGACTTTGGGAACGAATCATGAAACAGAAAGGACTACTAGAGGAGTGACGACCTTATGATTCTTAAGTAAGTTATCCGCGTAGACCAAGACAACCATTTTCTTTTTGATGTCTGTGTTTCAGAGATGGTACTGATTTGGTTGAGTGAAAGTCTTTCGGTAGCAAAATTTGTACAAGTAAAGTGTATCTTTGAAAACCTTTTTAAAACATAAGACATTAGTAATTTTCAAGAACTGGATTATTCTAGAGTCAAAACCTTTGTAATATGATGTATGTCTAAACCTCAAATGTTGTTAGGTATCATTATCTAACCCATGTTTGGAAAGATGTTTTTATAAACTCCTTTTTATCAACTTCATGGTGCTTGACCATTACGATTTCAATTTGCAAAAACCTCAAAAGTAATGATAAGGTATCCAAACACAAACCCATGTAATTGAGGAAAGCAGATATCATAACTCCTTTTTATCAACTTCATGGTGCATGCCCATAACGATTTCAAATGCAAAGTCCTATCTAAACACTACTTAAAATACATTTTTAGTCAAAACTTTTTATGATGCATGTTGAAAGATCAATTTCTTTTAAGTTTCCTATCCACACCAAAGATAATCATTTTACCAAAATACAAACTCTTGTAATAATATATTTTACCCAAAATGATTTTATGGTCAGAATTGCGTAAAGTTTTACTCAAAGAAATGTGGTGGAAATTTTTTAATATACCAATGCACCAAAAAGAAACAACGCCGTGACACATGACACAAATCTTGGTATAACTATTCATTCTGACAATAACATCCGTAGACCCAATGTATCTATGACAGAAAGATCATGCTGCCATTCGTGCATCATATCTTCCCTTTTAGGTGACTGTAGAAAAGGGCCCCCCCCTTGATCAAAAGGGACAATTTCATATCATTTTATCACACCCTATAACATCATTCATAAAATACATGTCTAAAATATTCATGACTTATAAACCTTCATACTATAAGGAGGATTCCTCCATCCTTGGGTCTAACTTATTCATAACATACTTAATCTCTAGTCAAAATTTAGAATCAAGAAGCATGCAACCATGAATAGTAGAAACATAGAAGTAATTTTAAGGTCTTGTGATTACTGTCACCGCTTAAGATAGAAACCAATAGGAGTGTTTGTGGATGCAACTTAGACTAGAGAACTATTACTTTCCTCTATTGACTTAGTACCTTTCAGTTAAGGAATTTTTGACGCAAGTGGGGGATGGACTAGTTGTTGAAGCTTAAGGCTAAAATAGTTTCCAAGAGAAGATAGTTCAAATTCCCTTGTCGAACAACGACGTACTCAAGAATTCATAGAGAGCGACATGAAAAAAACTGAAACACCTTACGACTATAAATATGGACTGGATAAAACTCAATAGAATTCAAATTGTACAAGACCTTCAAAACAGACCTAACATGATTACCCACTTCCCAATATCACATATTAAGAAGTCCTCTATTCTAGCACTTCAACACATTATGTTTTACTTCACTCTTCTCTTTAAATCTCACACCATGCCCACCCATACCTTTTCATAACTTTTTCTATTACGAATGTAGCCCTGACTTAGAATTAAACAAAGCCTACTGAAAGACCAAAGAAATTGATACCCACTTCCCCCTAGTTAATGATCTAGTCGTAAATTAAGCGAGCAGAACATTTCCTTCCTTTCATAATAATCAACCCTTGATTATGGAATCAACAGCTCAGAGTTTTGCCACGAGAAGATCCGTAAGACAACATTTATGACACAATACACTGCCTCGATTCTTAGTTTTGCCATTCTTACTAACAAACACGCTGAATGTGTTCTTAGATTTAAGAAGCAAGGTATAGAGACCTTAAGTAGATAAGTTTGTTACCTTACTTATCGATGACATACTAATTTATTTGTAAAACAACGAAGATCATGAACAATTATCGAGCCTACCTATTACCGTACACATTCCGGTTTAGACTCCCCACACTTATGGATCTTAAGCTACAAATAACCCTACAGAACCTCTTTGATATCCAAGTTACCCAATTGTAATTAGCAACCTAATCAAACTTCTTAAAAACCTCTTAGCCACTAACGATACTGAGTAACTACGCTAAGAACCGTTTTTGGATTACGATATGAAGAAGCCTCTCAAATGTAGACACATAGGCTATCAAACGCACCGATCTTTACATTGCTCGAGAAAAAATAGAAAATTTTGTGGTATACTATGATACATTAAATGAAGAATTTGATTTCATACTAATGCAAAGAAACAAGGTTATCACATACTCATCAAGAAAACTCAAGGAACATAAGAAGAATTACTCGACACACGATTTGGAGCTAGGAGTTGCGAAGACACTAACTATATTGTATGAAGGGTACGATAATACTAGCCATTAGATCCTCCAACACCTCCTCGACCAGAAAATGCTCAATATGAGACACAACAGATGAGTGGAACTGCTAAGTGACCCTAATTGTGAACTCAAGTACCATCTAGGTAAAGTAAACGTGGTAGTAGGTTCCCTGAGTGGGAAGAATTTCTAAATCTTAATACATTTTTAAAGCTTAAAGCAACCTTTGATTTCTCCATAGATACCCCATCACTGTTACAATATTTCATTTTGAGCAACCCTAGAATTGAGCAAATTTATCAAAAACGTTGAGTTTTTTTAACAATTCATAACTTAATCTTAAGACAGTTGGATTAAGTTAGACTTAAGTTGTGACTCAACTTAAGGTTTTTGATGAATTCGCTCGAGGAAGGGCAAGGCTTGAATGATGTGATTCATAATTTAACCTGATGGAGTTCGATACTTTGACAGAAGAGCTTAAATCCTAAGAACTAGCGATCTTAGGTAAGTTAATATTGAGGAAATCCATAAATATGGGTTTCGATCCTCCTAAGGGATGATAACATATACAATGATACAAGGAAATACTATCGATGGTCAAAAATGTAGAAGGATATCGTCATATGTGGTGGAACATGCCTGACTTGCTCGAAAGTCAAGACCAAATACCTTAAACCACCCAAATTGTTACAACAACACAAACCTCCCTGTAGGAATTCAAAAAAAAATTATGAGGACTTATAAACCAAATAGCCTTGAATGACGTCAAGGATAAGACTCGATTGAAGCAGTAATGGATTGATTAATAACATATGCGCGTTTCAATCATATTCAGGAAATTTAAGAGACGAAAAGACTTGCTCTAACCTACATCTATGAAACCTTTTCATGTCATAGAGGGCTCACATACATCATTTTAGATAGGGGTAGTCGCCTCACGTCACGATGTTGGTAAACACTTCAAGAATATTTAGTTATGTAGTTGAATGGAACACTTCCTACCGACCTAAAAAATAAACGATCAAAGTGAGCGAACAAATTAGACTATAGAAGACATACTTTAGGCATGTGTGACTCAAGTTAATAAAGGTCGAGTCAATCATTTACCTTAGTTGTGTTCTCCTATAACAACCTCTACACATATAGCACTAAAAGGCATTCCATATGAAGCCTCATATGGGCGTAAGTGTTGTTCACCACTTTGTTGGCCAGGGATAGGAGATAGACAGTTGACACGATTCGACATTATTCACAACTTTATTGTAAAGAACTCAAAATTCATAGAAAGACTCAAAGTCTATATTCAAATACTTCTATGCTATGCTAATTATCTGATTTCCTTGGTCAAACTGTGTGTTTATAGTTGTGAATGTGAATATATGTGTCATACTTGTTGTATTTGGACCATGGGTAAATAGTACAACATAGGAGGGGAAGTAGCACCCTGCCCATGGGTCTCATTATGTGGATTCTTATTGTGTGGTCTTGTTGATATTGATTTGTGAGTAACCCCAAAGTCGAGAAACTTCTTCAAAAATGTTGAGATGTGTAATAATTCATAACTAAATTTCAAGGCAATTCTTTTTTAATGAGTTGCAAATTTAGTTAGGTTCCATTTGTTACACAGCTCAAGGTTTTTGATGAGTTTCTTTAAGGATGGGTAAGACTCGTATGATTGGGATATTTTACTACATTTATTGATGTTAGGATATTAGTTATGCACTCTTGTTTGGGTAAGCAAAATTCCTAGCATTTCGACCGACTGAATTCCGGGAGGAAATTCCCTTTAACGGGAAAATACTGCAACAACCGCGTATTTTGAGGCCAGTAACCGATAGCAATCATACAACATTTTGACTCTTCTAATTATTTTTTGAGTGACTCTTATATGGTTGTGTTAATTTTATTTTTAAATGCTCATTTTTTAGGAACCCTAGTTATACGAACACACGTTCGACCTAATGATCCTAATTAACGGTCCTAACGACCAACGATATGCTCAAGTCATATTATATTAGTGTTAATACCCTTGGTTAAGTTAGTCTAACTAACTTGTAAAACTACATTTTTACTTAAGTATACATTTACCTAATACACAAAAATGCTTACACACTTTCTATATTTAATCAATAGTACTGTACACAATACACACAGTTAATTGTACAAAAAAAAAACAAAACCCCCTTCTCACTTACACCTCGCCATGACACTAAGCTAACTAGCTTAACACTTGTAAAATATTACTACCACTTTTCAAATGACTCTTAAACATATTTAAACCTCACATAAAATTTCTTATGCATTTGTCACACACAATAGCTAAACTTTTAAAAAAAAATTATCCTAGATCAAGAACAACAAGAAATCATCATCAAAATTTTAGTTAACAAGAAGAAAACTATACATAATGGGTAATTAGATACTTGGGTGCAAAGGGTTATATCAATAAATCATCTAAAGGCTTTCATCAAGAAATCATATCAACTTAGCCCTCAAGCCATATTACTCATTTTGTACAAGAATCAAGGTAAAAACCTTGGTGCAAGACAACTTGTGTTGATCTTGAACCAAGAAGCTTCAAACCCTAATTTTTGTACACTTTTCTTATATACTATTAACCAAATGAAATATTTGATTTAAAAGCATTTTATGACACTAAAATGACGATAGAAATGATATATACACTTGGTATGGTTGTTTTTAGAATTTATATAACAAGAAAATGCATGCAAAGTTGATCAATCTTGAAATAATAAGCTAATTGAAATTTTATGTCTCACTAAAAAGTTATAACTTGCTCATTTTTTAAAGTTATGGTTGGTTCTTTTTTTACATTTACATAAAAGAGATACCTACAACTTTCTAATTTGGTCAAAAATCAGTAGAGGTGCTTAACATTTTTAAAATAATTATGCAAGATTCGTGTGCAGAAATTACTCTTATTTGGCAGATTTGACTTTCACTTTCAAATATTCATAACATATTCACACTTTGCTCTTTTAATCCCAAACCACCTCTGGAAGTTGTGTATATTCATGTAATTTTTAGACATTTTTGGCCTTTAGTGATAAGTCTTGTTATGGGTACATGTGAGAGGGTTGAGTGAAGAATAAAAACTGAAAAGTAGACTTGAGCAGAAAATTATTCAACTTTAAATGGGTATAACTTTGACATACTTACATGAAATGGAACAATCCCAAAACTCAAACTTAAGTTAATGTGTTAACTATAAAATCCCAGAGGCCATTTAACAACAGTGGTTCATTTGGTCACCTTTTGGATTGAAATAAATTGTGTTGTCACATGGACTGTTTTGGCTTGTTTTAAACACTTAACTTGTGTTAGTCATAAATCCCTATTGGAAGCACTTATATAGCTAAAATTTAGTTTTTAACTAGTTTAACATGTTAATAAAAAGTTTCCATGATCCCTAAGCCAAACTACCAATATAAAATGCTCAGTTTGCTAAAATACAAAAAAGTGTCCTCGTTTAGGCGAAAATGGGAGTATGGACCATTTTGGTAAGTTAAATCCCTAGGAAAACCTTTGCAAATACATTTGGACACACTTAACACATGTTATTATGAGGTGTATAAAGTATTTTAAACAGAAATGACTTTTACTTGGTCAAGTATAAATTTGAAGTGACGGGAAAACCAGGACATTTTACGATTTTATGTGAAGTGTTAAAAAGTAAACTTTGAAAAATAAAAGTAAACATAAGACCTAACTAATAAACGTTTATATCATCCGAGCTTATCATATAGGATCTACTAAGTATATACACTTTCATTAGGTCTCGAGTAGAAGGTTGCATGTTTGTTGGGTTGCCTAGTTTACTTGGATTTTGTCGAAACTCTATTTCTCGTCTTAACTCATAACGTGAGTTTCGTAGCCCCATTTTACTTACGTTTTTCCTAGGTGGAAAATGATACTCAAATGATGTTTTTAAATGTTTTTATGCTGTGATTAAATGTTTTCATGTTTTTTGACAAATGTGCGTTTTTATTGCAATATGTGCCTTACTATGTGGATGCAATATGTAGATACAATTATGCAGAACTGTTAACTCTGGGTTGGAGCCTCAGATATATATTGATAGTAATATTTAGGTTGACACCCCCACCCTTGTTTCTCTGTGTGGTTCTTGTCTTAGGGTGAATATTATCCGGCCAAAGAATGTGTGTTTGCAGTCATGAGGTTCAGTTGTTGCTCTTGTGTGATTTCTATTACGTGCTCGTATGCGTATATCTTACTTACTATTGTCCTACAATCTTTATTATGCACAGCAAATGGGTTAACTACTTAAACCTAATAGCTTACTAAGTTTATGTTGACGATTTCGAGTATTCATTTTCAGGTGATAGCATTACTGAAGCTTAAATAGTTAGAGCTTGTTACTTGGCTTAGCGAGACTTAAGAAGGAACCCCTTTTGGGTTAAATTATCACTAAACACTTTACATTTGATTTTTTTGATATTGTTGTTTGAATTATTTTGTGTATGCTTATCCCGGGTTGTGAGATTTTATGATTTTTAAAACTTTGTTGTTATTACATTAACGTCGTGATGCAAGTCCTCGCTTGTACTCATCGCTGTTGTAACACTTTATGTCGAATGTTCATTTAGTAAATTTTTTATTATGTTGTACCAATGCTTTATGATAGTTCCTCTCTGTCACGCCTTGCGTTTTCGCCTCGGGCGGGGTGTGACATAAAGCATATCCCGTAAAAGGAAACGATGCATTTACGTAAAGTGACATTCGATTTAGTTTGACCAATAAGGGATTAAAACCCGTTACGTGATTAGAAACAACGTAAATTCAGATTAACGCCAAATGAATACTTTCTTTTGATGGTATGTTGAAAGTGTGATTATGCTAGGTTTAGAAAAGAAGTTTCGGCATAAACTAGAGGCATTTGATAAAGTAAATGAGTTGGCGTTTTGTTGAAAAATGGGAGGAGTTGTTTTATCTCCTCTCTAAGTCTAAACCTCATTTTGAGTTTTTCTAATTGCTCGAGTATCATGTACATACCTTTATTGAAAGATCCAAATGTGTGGGGTAAGAGGAAATCCAAGGATTAAAATTCCGTAAAACGGAATTCGAGTGTGGCGCGTGACTAGCGCGCCAGAAGCACTATTTTCATTTTACGGATTTTGGCTATCATTTGTTATTTTAATTGTTGTGAACGTTTATTTGTCATTGTTAAAACATAAAGGAGATCTTAGTCAATGTTGCCCCAACAAGGAAGAAGAATTTGAACAAGAATAGGATGAACTGTTTGAAGATGTGAGATTGAAGTAAGATGGACTGAATTTGTATTGGCTAGATACTTGGAAGAAGTTGATCGAGAGGAGATTGATTTAGATCAATGGTCCGAATACATAGCTTGGGGATCATATTCTGATAAAGAAGAAAGCTTGGTTGATCATTAGCTTACTATGACACCACCAAAGATCGAATCCGTTTATTCCCATAATAATGCTTCTTACAATGATGATAATGTTGAAAATAACTTATGTATGGAGTTTTGTAAACTAACATTTAAGCAGGAAGATCTTCATGAAGGGGAATTTTCACTATAAAAACATGAAACTGATGAGGATTATAAAGACTACGAGAAGTAGAAATGTGAACAGCTTGGAATTCCTTACCACACGTCATGTTATGTCCTTGCCAGATTTATAAAATCAAATGAAGAAGGAGAAAGCGTGGTGATGAAAGTGGTGAGCCATGAGAAGGATTACTTACATGGTTCTATTCTGAAGGATGTGGAAACTGATACTCTCCGTAATGGTTCAACGTAGACATGAAAAGGAGTCAAACTTTAAAAAATAGAAGTGCTTACTAGGAAATAACCTGGGTGTTTGATTTATTTTTTCGTCTTGTTCTATTTCATTTTATAAGACTTTTATTGTTTAGAACTTATGATAGATTGTCTTGGCCATATTTGACTCTAAAAAATAGAGGTATGTTCTTGATGTCTTTTTACTTGGGAGTTCTTTTTTTAATTAAACGAAGTTTGCTTAACATGAGGTAATTACGACGTAGGAACTTTTAAGTAACTACTGGCTGCGTAGTTAGCTGATTTTGAAAATTTGTTGACTAGTCAATAACAAGTTATGACGTAACCGGGTCGATCCAGTTACGCTGTAACTTCCTATGGGTATAAAAGGGTACCCTATTGTTGGAATTAGTAATCTAATACCCTATTATTACACTAATAATATACGAGCTACGCAACATAAATTAAACACATACAACATATATAATTAACATAAATAAATAAAAGGAAATCGCGTACCTTTTAGCAAATAAAGCTAACGAAGAACAAAGCTTAATTGAGAAGCACGAAACTTCAACTCGAGTTACCAAAGTAGGCAACCTTTACGTGTATCCACACTACACGTCTACCAATGTTACCCGAATGCTAGTTCGTCGACTAACGATACTCGAAAACCTCGTTCCTGATATACTAGAAAGTCAAAGGTTGAAATCCCTTACTTGAGGATCTCAATGGATTGACTAGAGGGAATAGAAGAAGATAATTGGATGCTTAAATGAGACATTAGGACCTTTTTTATATAATGTTAGGATTAGGGCATCCTAAACACAGAAACTTAAGGCCTAAGTCATCAAAAGCCCACCCCTTGTTTTCCTTTGGTTTTGGCCGGCCCCCTAAGCCAAAAATTACACCGTTGTTGACTTTTTGACTTTGTTTAATTATTATGTACATTACATAATAATTAGATGGCTAACGGTTAATTATTCGTAACACAAACAATTAACGACTGTTAAGTATAATCGTTAGGAAATTAATATATATAATAAATATACACCTATATATATACACATGCACACACATACACACATACACTAATAGAGTAGCATCTTTGTGTATAAGTGTGTGACCCCCATAAGCTCACGTATTCCTAGCCGTATAAATATTCGTATGACATGAGCACTTCCTAACAGCTCCCACTTGTGAAAGTCATCGTCATAGTATATAACATACTAACATTGACAAGCGTCTAGCAACATCATCAATGCTCCCAGAAATACCTGAGTTTAGTTTCGTTAAACTTCACAATATCAATGGTTTAAGTTAATTCATCCTTTTGTTTCAGCCATCTACAAAAAAAATTATGGTCCAACTCCTTACAGTTTGTTGGGAAATCGGTTTTTAGTGGATAAAGGTCAAGCAATCAACACTCAAAAACAATTAATCACTTATGTAAATTCAAGGCGTATCAAGGTATTAAGCATCAAATAAGCAAAAAACATTATCAAAGATGCATAATAGACATATTAAGCTTAATGAACCATGGTTTACATGCACGTAAACACATGGTTAACAATTTATAACAATAAATAAGACACTATAAGTCAATAAGCGCGAATCATAAGCCAAGCAACATAATAAGCGTGTCGGATCATGTAAAAACCCTTACCAGATTTATTTTTCTCTAGATTATAGGTGACTCTTAGGAGTCTTTATTTCACAAAATAAAACCCTAATCGGGATCACACATAAAAATAAAGAAAAATATCACAAATATGTTTTTAAGCGTTTTTACCGTTTTTATGTAATTATAAAGCTATATGAGTTGCTCGTGATGCCAGTTTTGGAAATGGTTATCTAATAACCTAATATTACACATAATATTCTACGAACTACGTATTGGAAATAAACACATAGCAAATATAAATAACATAAAAACATAAACGGACAACCGTACCTTGTAGCAATCATGCTATGGAAGATTCGGAAATTCTTCAAAAAATTACACACGTGTATTAAACCGTGCGAAACCGAAACCTTGCAAGTTGCTAAAGTAAGTAACATCTACGTGAATCCACACTACACGTCACCCGATATTACCCAAATACTAGTTTTTCAACCAATGAATACCGAATACTCAACAAGTAGTCAAAACTCAAACGAACCCTTACAAGGGGTGTTTGTTTCGTTCGACCACAAAGAGAGAAGAGAGAAGGGATGAAGAATAATAAGAACTACTTATATAGGTTTAGGATTAGGGAATCCCATAATTAGATAACTCAGGGCCAAAGTTAACAAAACCCATCCCCTTCCTCTCTTGGGTTTAGGCCGGCCACAAACAAAGCCCAAACACCCCTTTGGGTTGACTTTTTGACTTTGTTTATTTAATACGTACACTACATATTATTTAAGGGACCTAAAGTTAATTATTCGTAAACGAACTAATTAACGACCGTTAAGTATTCTATCGTTTAGATTATATTAATATATAATAAATATACATGTATATTAGTATATATACTAATAGAGTAATATATATGTATATATGTGTGTGACCCCGTAGGCTTATGTATTTAGCCATATAAATATCCGTATGACATGAGCACATCCCAACATAACCATACTTCTGTAACAAATAGGTTCAATTGGAGTCCCTTGTGGATCCTTATCAAGTTTGGAGCGCTCCACCATTAAAGTGTCCACAACATCACTAGATTCTAAACCATATTTCTTAAGCATTTCAAGTGCATATTTTGATTGATTAACAAAGATGCCTTTGGGATTCTGAGAAACTTGTAACCCTAAAAAGAATGACATTTTTCCCAACATTGACATCTTAAAATGCGAGCTCATTTCTTTTGCAAACTTTTTACAGAAATTTAGATTAGTGGAAGCAAAAATTTATGTCATCAACATAAATTTGTACCAGAAGTATATCCTTGCCTTCCTTCCGTGTGAAAAATGTCAGATCGTATAACAACCCCAAATTTTCATCAATGTAATTATCCATATATTAAATTAGATGCAATTTTCATCAATGTAATATCTACTTATTAAATTAAGTACAACCATCTTCACGGGAATTTTTTGCTTTATTTCATGTCAACTATGTAACGTAACTTACATAGCAAACTAAACGAGCTCACGCAACAACCAATGCCAACTATATCTATGTTTATATCATGTAAACATCCTAATATGTCAAGTCTATGTCCTAATATCATTTTTACCAAATACGTTATCCGTTTAATGTACCATTTACAACGTTATTTCAAAACAAGCATTATACGTTAACATTTATTCCAAAAACCCTAATTTCATGTAATGTTTACATTTAAACCAAGTGTATAAATATTCAAGGCATGTGTACAAGTATCATAGCATAATATTTGAATTATAGTTCCCACCAAAACCATGGTACAACGCGTTTACGCACAATGTATAAATCCATGAAGCACGAATTCAAATAAGCT
>BQNB010148097.1:0-16346 GCA_026074375.1 Tanacetum coccineum | reverse complement strand
TTTTTGCCATTTTTGGTCTGTTTTGGGTTTAATTGGGTTATTTTAAGCATAAATAGATATGTGTATTTTACACTTATCAGGCACCCTGGCCATGGACAAATAGATTGTCAGTGTAGCTTATTTTGTATTCCACTAAACTTGAGTAATACTCGGTTGGTAGTGTTAATAAAAAGCTTGTACTCTTTTACTCATGTAAAACGATGTATTAAGTACTAACTTACACTGTTGGTTATGATCATACTATTGTACGATGGGGATTTATTTTATGTCATGGTTGCTGTTATCTTATATCTACGCATGACGTGGTCTCACCTTACCTACTTGTTGGGATCACGGAGTGTCATGATTTTCCCTTAAATGAAACTTCATATACATTTCGTTCCCTGTGATTTTCAAGAAACAATGACAACTGTTGATCAAGGGATGAGTGTTGAGGAAATTAAGCTGGTGGTAGCCCAGCGAGTGGCTAATGCTATTAAGGCTATTGCTATTTATGAGACGAAAACCAACATGGCCCTCAAGTCAATGAGCCAGACCGAACAACAAGAATACAAGGTAGCAGAGAATGCTAGCAACAAGAGAAAGTGGGAAGGTAACCACAATGGGCAATGTACTGTAAGGGGCAGGAATTGCAAGAAGGTTGGCCACATGACCCGGGAGGGTAGAAACCCTACTACTGCTAGGAATCAACGAACTCACACCTGTTATGAGTGTGGAAGTCTGAGACACTTCAAGAGTAAGTGCCCAATAGTGAAGTTTCAGAAACGTGTGAACAAAAAGATCAGCACTCTTTCCGAACGCCAGGCTGAGAATAAGAAGAAGTTGAATAACACTTCCCAGAACAATCAGAACCAACAACAGCCGAATAAGAGGCAAAATACTGGCAAAGCTTACGCTACAGGGCACGAGGAGAAGAAATATTATGGCGGGTCCAAGCCATTGTGTCCTAAATGCAACTATCATCATGATAGTCCATGTGCTCCCAAAGGCCACAGGTGCAACATAGTGGGCCATCTGGTCCGTAACTATAGGAGACCTACAAATGACAATACTACTAACAACCAAAGAGGCATGGGGACAAATCAGAAGGCTAATTGCTATGAATGTGGGAATCAAGGGCACTACAAGAGGGATTGCCCAGAGCGAAAGAACCAAAGTCATAAAAACCAAATTGGAGATGGAGTGGTGCATACCTTAAGAGAAGGGGAAACCGATCAAGACCCTAACAACATTAAAGATGAGATCAAAGTTTAAAAGAGAAAGTTGTCTCGCTTTGCCTAATAAATCCTAAGTTGAACTATCTTAGACTTTATCTCCTTAGGAGTTCTCGTTGTATTTCCCTTAAATTTCAGTTGTACGAATGATTTCAAATTATCTATCAAATTATCGTATTATGAGAATTTCGTCAATATTAACTTAGGTTCCTTATTTACTCTTACAAACTACTCTCACGAATATCATGAAATTATAATGCTATTTTGATGAAAATGAGCAATGCATCGTTAGTCCTCAATTATACATGGCATGATTTAATATGCCCTGTTGATTATTAGCTTCAGTGTCATGAGCTTAGCGCAACAATAAATACTTTTTATGCGATACTGTATCTATTATAGTGGTTACGTGCGTTTTGAAATCTTGTGGTCCACTCTTGCATTAACTTAAACCTATGAATTTACCAACATTATGTTGACGTTTTAAACATGTTTTCTCAGGTGCTTAGCTTGGCTTGATTCTTGATGCTAAATGGAGTCTATGTGCAATGTGACTTCGCCAATTTTAAGACTTATCTATTATATACTCGTTGTCATTATCAAAACTTTGTTATGCTTCCGCTATAATTAATTTTCATATTATCGATTGTAAAATTAATTAATATTTTTCTTATGCAACGAGTACAACTTTTTCAAACGTCCATGATTAGTGGTCGTTCTTTATTGCTTTGTGTTCAGATTTTTATGACGTCACGCCCTCGAAGACGTATTTTATCCAGGCCCCGTCTGGGGGTGTGACAGATTGGTAATCAGAGCCAAGGTTATAGAGAACCATGTAGTTATACTAGGTCTGGACTATAACCAGTACGTGATCCTATGTGCCTTTATCTGTGCTTAGGTGTTTTCTATCTTTGCTAAACATATAATATTTCTATATATACCTAAGACTATTATATATTGCCATATTTACCTTACCATTCATTTTGTCATTTCTTTATGCCTTGCATGGTTTCATATAAAGGGGAGTAATATAAACTTTTGCTTGTGCAGACTATGGCAACTTCAGCTATTGCTATTTCTTTTGATTCTTCGGATAAGAGTGTGGGATCACCGCCCTCTTAGGTTATTCTTTTTGGTGATATTCCTACTGTTATTCCTTCTACTTTGATGATCGCTCCAGAGACTTCTGCTATTGCTCTTGTTATTTCATCTGCCGCTCTCGTAGTTGAGACGACTCTTGTCGCTTCACCCACTGGATCGTTTAGCATGGAGACGTATACCAATTCCGACTTCAGACCACCGCCTATCTTCTTCTAGTTCATCTTCAGATTCCTTTCTAGTTCATTCTTATGGTTTGGATGCACCAGATCAGGCTCATTCTGGATCTTCAACTAGAGTTGCATCACCTAGGTTGGGTTACCCTCCAGTGAGAGCACCACGACATAGTGAGGCATTTCGTCATTGGTGTGCTGCTCCATTATCTACTTTTTATCCACCGACTACATCAGAGTCATCAGCAGGAGATTCATCAGAGAGACCACTACATTCATCTTCACATTCTGCTGGACCATCTCACAAGAGATGTAGGTCCCTGGCTAATTCTGTACTGTCATCTACACTAGTTACAGGATCATTAGCTCCTACTCATGCTGATATTTTACCACCTCGTAAGAGGTTCAGAGATTCATATTCATCCGAGGCTAGCACAGAAGAGGATACCAAGGTTGATCCTACAGAGGCTGAGGATGATATGGAGTTGGGCACTGGTGATAGGGATGATGTTAGAGATCATGTAGAGATTGATCCTAGAGATGTCAAGGATGACATAGAGGAGTATGAGGCCGACACCAGTACTAGAGACATAGTTAAGGTAGGTATCAATTCGAGGTTGATACTAGTGGCCGATGAGGCGCCTGTTGGAGAGGATTCTTTTGGTTCTTCTGGCACTCGAAGATTTCATCGCATACTGCGACACTTCAAAGAAGGGTTTGGGCGCTGTGTTGATACAAAGAGAAAAGGTGATTTCTTATGCATCACGCCAGTTAGAAATTCATGAGAAGAACTATACGACTCATGATTTAGAACTTGGTGCAGTGGTGTTCGCTCTCAAGATCTAGAGACGTTATGTATATGGAACTAAGTGTACGGTGTTCACCGATCACAAGAGTTTGCAACACATTTTAGATCAAAAAGAGTTGAACATGAGGCAACGCCTGGTTAGAGGTTGCAAGTGATTCGTGCGATATTCCGTTATAACCCGGGGAAGGAAAGCAAATGTCGTTGTTGATGCTTTGAGCAGGAAAGAACGAGAACCACCGTTAAGAGTTCGAGCCTTAGTCATGACTATTAGCTTGGATCTTCCCAAACAGATCTTAAATGCTCAGACTGAAGCGCGAAAACCAGAGAACATTAAGAGTGAAGACGTTGGGGGAATGTTGATTGAAAACGCTAAATTTCCAAAAGCAATTAGGGAACAAAAGTTGGAACCACGTGCGGATGGAACTCTGTGCCTCAATGGCAGAAGCTGGTTACCTTGTTATGGCGATTTACGGACTGTAATCATGCACGAGTCCCACAAATCAAAGTACTCTATACATCCGGGTTCTGACAAAATGTACCAAGACATGAAGAAGTTATATTGGTGGCCCAACATGAAAGCCGACATAGCCACTTATGTTAACAAGTGTTTGACCTGTGCTAAGGTCAAGGCCGAACATCAAAGGCCATCAGGATTGTTGGTACAGCCTAAGATTCCCGAATGGAAGTGGGACAACATCACCATGGATTTTGTCACGAAGCTTCCTAAGACGTCTCAAGGCTATGATACAATTTGGGGAGATGTTGGATCCCTGACTTCACTAAGTCTGCGATCTTCACACCAATGAGAGAGACTGATCCTTTGGATAAACTTGCAAGAATGTACCTGAAGGAGGTGGTCACGAGACATGGAATACCTGTCTCAATCATTTGTGATCGCGACCCGAGATTCGCATCAAATTTCTGGAGGTCACTTCAGAATGCTTTGGGTACTAATTTGGATATGAGTACTGCGTACCATCCACAAACAGACGGGCAAAGCGAGAGGACCATTCAAACTCTCGAGGATATGCTGCGTGCTTGTGCAATCGACTTTGGAAAGGGTGGGTTAACATTTGCCATTAGGCGAGTTTTCTTACAACATTTAGCAATCACGCTAGCATTCAAGCCAACACCATTTGAATAGCATTTTATGGTCGGAAGTGTCTTCTCACCTGTTTGTTGGACTTGAAGTTGGAGAAGCTCAAATACTCGAGGTCAGAACTGATCTAAGAGGACCACTGAGAAGTATATCAGATTCAACAAAGGATGCAAAGCCGCTCGTATCGGACAGAAGTGTTATGCCTCTAAAGCGTAAGTCAATGGAATTCCAAGTCGGGGATAAAGTTATGCTTAAAGTCTCGCCTTGGAAAGGAGTCGTGCGTTTTGGCAAACGGGGGAAGTTAAACCCTAGGTATGTTGGACCTTTTAAGGTGTTAGAAAAGGTCGGAGAGGTTGCTTACCAACTCAAACTTCCAGAAGAGTTAAGCAGAGTTCATAATAGTGTCACGTATCTAATTGGGAAAAAAGTGTATGCCGATAATACCATTAGCCGTTCCATTAGATGGACTCATCTTGATGACAAGCTTTCATTTTGTTTAGGAACCATCTCTAGAAATAGTAGGCGGTGAAGTTATAAGGTTGAGCGATGTCGGATCCATGGTTTTAAAGTTCGGATGGAACTCCAGAGAGGTCCCGAGTTCACGTAGGGAAACGTGTGAAGACCAATTCATGAAGAAATATCACACCTCTGACCGAGACCACACCGTAGTCAAGTTGACTTACATCGTGAGCCTTGAGGACAAGGCTCGTTTAACGGGGGAAGTCTATAACACCCTGTGTTTTCAAGTCATTGATGACATCAATAAATTCACAATATACCTTTTTATTTTGTACGTGTTAGCTTGAAATTGTAAACGTTAAGTTAAATCGCGTACGCCAAAAATTAGCGTTCAATGTAAACGGGCATCAAACAATTAAATGTTTACATCAAGCAAGGGTTATATAATTATTTTGAGGATAATTATTAACTTTGTTCATTTTATTTTTATCGGATACGTAAAGTGTATATGTTTCGCGATAAATTGCGTTTAGGCACTCCCGGAACCACAAAAACTTTCCTACGCTTCAACAAATACCCACTTTTATACCCAATACACAAAAATTACATAAATATATCATGTATATCTTTGTTTTGCCGAAAATCTTGCATCATATACAAAGATATACATGAAAAATGAGATAAACTTGCAACTTGGTCAATTACACACCATACTTCATCATGTCCTAGCCATACCTAGCTTACTTTGACTAATAACCATAACCATGACCATTCTCCAAGACCATACCTTGTCTCTTTGAATACTTTCTTGACTTTTGACCCTTGAAAGTATTATATACATACAAGTAAACTAGCTAAGTCTTACAAGTAAAACACTTAGTAATAAAATCAACAAAAACCTTCCTTTGGTCCCCTATATTGCTACGGCAATAAGCAAGCACTCTACTAAATCCATAGCAATTTTTATACAACCCATACACACTTATACACATCCATTATAAGTTATTCTAAGGTGATCCCAAGCATTGGCTAACCCTTTTTCAAGTATAACTCAAGAAAAAGGAAGTTAGGGTTTTTGGTTAAGAAAGTAAGGGTTTATTGTGCAAGCTTTGGTTTTGTGGCTAAACAAGGGTTTAGCACTAGTTTATCATCATCATCATACCTCATAAGGTTTACTTGAACTCTTTATGTTCTCATAATTTTCATTTTTATGCATATGATTATTCTATTTAGCTTAAATCACCAATTAGGATTATTAACATGTAAAAAGAAGTTTTTATTTGTTGTCATCATAATGTACACTTTTATATACCTTATGATGTTAAGGACATCATGTTAAAATGGTTATACAAATGATTTACACACTTGGTTAGGTATAAATATGATTATGGATAAAACTAGTAAATTAGAGATTTCATAAGTAAAGTTATGATATTAAGTATTATCATGGATTTGTTAACCTTGGTAACTTGGACATATGAGGACTACTATGGACAATGGACATTTAATATATGTATTAATTATAATATATATGATATATGAGATTTGTGGTAAAATACAAAAATGGTAAAGTATAAAGAAAAGGGTAAAAATGGACTTAACAAACTCAATCAATCTTGCTGTCCAAAATTCGAAATTTAACATACCCATTTTATATTTTTATAAGATAATACATTTCACGACGATTCCGAAAAGGTAAGAAACTTGTTAAACGGATTAATAACGAAAAAGTTACGTTAAAAACAAGTTATACGTTAATAAACGAAGTCGTAAGTAAATTTTTATAAAAACATTTTTATAAAAATTATAAACAGCAAGGGTTAATATTTTTAATAAATAATACACATTTTTAGGATTCCAAAATGATAAGAATCGTAATTTTTCAATTAATAACGAACGAGTTATGAATTTCGCGAGTTTACGACAATTAATACTTTTATAAAACTATTTTTATAAAAGTTACTATTCATGACAGAAAGTTATATTTTTGTAAACCTCATAAAATTATAGAACTTTCAAAAATGAGAACGTCCTCGAAAGAATCATTAAAAACGGAGCTATAACGAATAAAATACGACATTTACGGGTTTTACGACGACGAATACGATTTTTATAAAACTCACGTCTGATGTGAACAGTAAAAGTTACTGTTCACCAGAGGGTCAAAATATGAAAAATGTCAAATTATGATAACTCGTCCTAATACGAAAAAGAGGGCCATAAGAAACGTTAAAATCGGGCTTAAAACGCAAAAGTTACGCTAGTTTTACTAAAAAACGGTAATTATAAATCGTTTTAATTATAAACACAATTTTACCAAAACCATTAGTTGGTGATTGAGCTATATAGAATTATATGTGGTTATCAAAGTACTATATTACTAGGGAGTTTCATAATGAGGCCTCTTCGGATGGCGTATCGACGAGTTGTTGGATTTACGATTTAAAGTGTCCTAACTCCTCGAACGTCATGTCATGACCTCTTAAATTATGATAGCCCGAACGATAGTACGATGTAACAACTATAAGATTATATTCATGTACTCGGTACTTATACGACCTATGATAATTTAGGTTGCATTCGATCTTTTACCAGACACATTTATCTGCGATATTTGGATTTCATGAACTCAAGGGAAGGGGTGAGTTCATTAGCCCCACAGTTTTTCGATTTCAATGATTTTTTAATTATGGGGTTGGAAACATGCTGTGTTTTATTAAATTGGACGCAAAGTATTGATTACATGTTGGCCTAAGTAGCGATACCAAGTTAAGCCATTATCATTGAACACTGTCAATTGCATAGGATGTAGTTGGGAATTACACTATCGTGAAGTGCGAATGTTATTTAATAGATCTATTCGGGAAACGACCTCCCCGTTCGGGTGACTAGCTATCACCGTGAACGAACGTTATAGCATGTCGAATTTTGGATGTTTAGGGTTAGACATCCGGATGGGCGTAAATTGCAATATATAGTTTAATTGCAAGAAAGATTGTCGAGCTTCAGTGTCATGAGCTTAGTGTAAATGTAATCTAGTTTTTGTGAGATCTGCATGTGTTGCATTATCACTAAAAAGACTTGCGGTCCTGCACATTATGATTTTATCAAACCTATGAATTCACCAACAATTTTGTTGACGTTTTTAAGCAATGTTTTCAGGAGATCAATAGGCATGGGATGCCAAGGATGCATTGGGTTATATTTTGGATTGCACGCTTAAAGATTTAGGTGCATCATATTTGGGGAAATGTATTGTCAACTTTTGTAATATTCGGCAATGAACAAGTAAAGCTATATGCTTTTGTATTAAATCTTTCAATTAAATCCAATGTATCATTTTAAACGACTTTTTGTGTCGTTCTTATATATCTTGTGCTATTGATCTTGAAGTAACACGCCCCGGACCCTGATTCCGCTGCGACCCAATTTGGGGGTGTTACATATTGAAGCTTGTTGTTTTGATTATATCTTTGTGTCAAAACATATTTTACTGTTTCATTGAGAATACTTCTTAGTGATATAAACTAGTTTCCGCATAGTTTATATCATTCAAATCAAAGTTTCATTCTTAGTATTTTTGGATTTATCCAAGGGTACTAAACCTTACAAGCTAAGGAGTTAAAGATCTATTCATTGGGATCAAACATAGTGGTAATCAGAGCATGTTGCTGAAGCTTTGATATTAGAAGAATCACAATTCATCAAGATCTATTTTTTCAGTGTTCAAGATAAGAGTAGGAAAACTACCATAACAATATGGACTGTATATGATTACCTTTCTCAAACCCAGGAGACTATGATTTGTGGCTGATGAGGATAGAATAATATTTTCTATGATGATTATCCCGATGGGAATGTAATCAAGATGGGTAACAAAGTGCTAAGAAGAACTGTTTGAACAGTTGAACAGGAGTATGAACCAACCACTATTGAAGAAAAACAGGATAGAAGGAATGAAATGAAAGCAAGAGCAACCCTGTTGATGGCTCTTCTAAAAAAAGATCAACTGAAGTTTCACTCATATCAAAATGCAAAGTTACTAATGGAGGCTATAGAGAAAAGATATAGAGGGAACAAGGAGTCAAAGAAGGTTCAGAGGATACTTCTCAAACAACAATATGAGAACTTTACTGCATTAAGTTCTGAATCAATGGATCAAACCTTTGATAGGTTACAAAAACTTATCAGTCAGTTAGAGATCCAAGGAGAAGTGATTAACCAGAGATATGGAAAACCTAAAAGCTCTGAGAAGTTCTTCCATCTGATGGGAAGATCATGTCTTACTTTGGTAGAAACAAGGTGGAAATGAAACCTTCAGCCTTGATGACTTGTATTAATACTTGTACATATTTGAACTTGATAATTACACAGGTTCATCAAGCATATGTCAAAATTCATAGAATGTGGCCTTTGTCTCTAACAACACTAATAACACCAACAGCACTCACCAACAACACAAATAAAGCAGATAATACTGCTTATGAAGTTAGTACTGCTCATACTCAAGGTAATGGTGTTAACTCTACATCTCTAGATAATCTTTGTGATGCTGTGATCTGTGCTTTCCTTGCAAGTCAACCCAACTCTCCTCAACTTGCTCAAGAAGATCTGGAACAACTTCATCCTGATGATCTGGAAGAAATGGATCTACAATGGGAGATGGCCATGCTGACAATCAGAGCTAGAAGGTTTATCAAGAGAACAGGCAGGAAGCTGGACATAAATGGTCAAAGAGTTGGATTTGACAAGTCAAAAGTGGAATGCTACAATTGTCATAAAAATGGACACTTTGCAAGAGAATGTAGGTTTCCAAGGAATCAGGAGAACAAAGGAAGAGAGAATAATACAAGAACTATCACAGTGGAGACTCCTACTCAGAATGCCTTGATAGCTCAAGATGGAATTGGAGGATATGATTGGAGCTACCAAGCTGAAGAAGAGCAACCTACAAACTATGCATTGATGGCATTTACATCTTCAGGAAGTTCTTCTAGTTCAGATTCTGAGGTAGATTCTTGTTCTAAAACATGTGTAAAAGCTTATGCTACTCTTAAAGAACAATATGATAGTTTGTCTTCTGATTACAAAAAGTCTCAATTTAATTTAGTATCTTATAAAGCAGGTTTAGAATCAGTAGAAGCTAGATTAGCTCACTATAAGAAAAATGAGGCTGTGTTTGAAGAGAGCATAAATGTTTTAAAACTTGAAGTTAGACTAAGAGATAATGCCTTAGATGAATACAAAATGAAATTGGATAAAGCAGAAAAAGAAAGAGATCAGTTAAAACAAACATTAGAGAAGTTTTAGAATTCATCCAAGTCTTTAAATGATTTACTGGAAAGTCAAGTAATTGACAAGTTTAAAACAGGACTAGGATATAATGCAGCTACTGCAGCTACTCCTGCTGTAGAAAGTTTTGTGAATTTATCTGATAAGTCTGGATCAGATAAAGGATATCATTCAGTTACCCTACCTCTAACAGGGAATTTCATACCTCGCAAACCTGATCTAACATTTATAGATGAAATAGTTGAAAGTAAGAATATGGATGTTACTACTGTTGTTTCACCTAGTAATGATAAGACAGTTGAAAATAAGGGTGTTTCCAACATAGTTGAAACTAATGTTGTTAGGATGAACAACTCTAGTGCTCCAATCATTGAGGATTGGAACTCTGATGATGAAAGTGAGATAGATTATACTGTTAGACCTAGCACTGAAAAGATAAAAATCTATTAAGACTGTTAGGGAAACAGATGCACCTAAACAAAACAAACACCATCCTAGAGGGAACCAAAGAAATTGGAACAATATTATGTCCTAAAGGCTAGGAAGTGACTTTAAAATGATTAATAAAGCTTGTTATGTTTGTGGTAGTTTTGAGCATCTTTATTATGTGTGTGATAAAAAGGTTGTAAGGCCAGCGTGGAACAACTCAAGAAGGGTGAATCATAAAAACTTTTCTAATAAAATGACTCACCCTCACCCCAAAAGAAGTTTTGTTCCACAAGCAGTATTAACCAGGACATGCAAAATTAATACTGCTGGTGCAAATGTTAATACTGTTGGTGTAAGTATTAATACTGTTAACAGACCAATTAATATTGCTGCCTCAACTCCAATTGTGAACCATCCTAGACCAAAATCAAATGCTTTCAAAAGAGGATATTCACAAAGTTCAAGGCCTTTTAACAGATATTATACAAAAAAGAACAGTATTATCAATACAAATGTTAATACTGCTAAGGTAAAAAATACTAATGCAAAGGATAGAGCAGTAGTAAGTGAAAATAAAGGAAAAGGGGCTAATGCTGTTAAGGCCTCAGCATGCTGGGTTTGCAAAGCCAAAAACAGTAGTGCATCAACTATATTCAAGAAATATTCTTACATTGATGCACGAGGCAGATCCAAGTCTATAATGGCTTGGATCCCCAAAAGAGTCTAATTCTCTTATTTTATGTGCAGGGCAACCCACAACAGAAGGAGTATAAGGAAAAAGCAGTTATTGACAGTGGTTGTTCCAGGCACATGACAGGAAACAAGTGTTATCTTGATGAATATGAAGACTATGATGGTGGATTTATTTCTTTTGGTGATGGTAAAGGCAGAATTTCTAGAAAATGTAAAATCAAAACAGGATCACTGGATTTTAATGATGTGTACTTTTGTAAGGAGCTTAAGTATAACCTGTTCAGTGTGTCACAAATCTGTGACAAAAAGAACAATGTTCTTTTTACTGACACTGAGTGTCTTGTCTTATCTTCTGACTTTAAGCTACTTGATGAAAGTCAAGTATTGCTGAGAGTTCCAAGAAAGGACAACATTTACAGTGTTGACCTAAAGAGTGTTGTTCCCACTGGAGGTTTAACTTGTCTCATTGTTAAGGCCATAATTGATGAATCCAATACATGGCACAAGAGGCTTGGGCATATTAATTTTAAAACAATGAATAAACTTGTGAAGGGAAACCTTGTAAAAGGTTTACCTTTAAAGATTTTTGCAAATGATCATTCTTGTGTTGCCTGTCAGAAAGGAAAGCAACACAAAGCCTCCTATAAGACCAAGCTTGTGAACTCAATCAGCAAACCCTTACATATGCTTCATATGGACTTATTTGGTCCTACAAATGTTAAGAGTTTAATGAAAAAGTCTTATTGCCTAGTTGTCACTGATGACTTTAGTAGATTTTCTTGGGTATTCTTTTTGGCCACTAAGGATGAGACTAGTGGGATCTTAAAGACCTTCATAACAGAAATAGAAAATCAACTAGATCATAAAGTAAAAGTTATCAGGTGTGACAATGGAACTGAGTTCAAGAATAGTATAATGAATCAGTTTTGTGAAATAAAAGGGATTAAGAGGGAATTCAGTGTTGCTAGGACTCCTCAGCAGAATGGTGTAGCTGAGAGGAAGAATAGAACACTGATAGAGGCTGCAAGAACTATGTTAGTAGACTCTAAGTTGCCAACCACCTTTTGGGCTGAAGCAGTTAATACTGCTTGCTATGTGCTAAATAGGGTCTTAGTCATTAAGCCTCATAACAAGACACCTTATGAACTTATTCGTGGAAGACCTCCACTGATAGACTTCATGAAACCTTTTGGGTGTCCTGTTACCATCTTAAATACCAGGGATCATCTAGGCAAGTTTGATGGAAAAGCTGATGAGGGATATTTTGTTGGATATTCTGTGGTTAGTAAAGCTATGAGAGTATTTAACAAGAGGACCATGTTAGGATCATTAAAAGTGTTGATTATGTGATTTTGTGTTATTTAGTCATTAGTCTTTCTTTTGTTAATGTCAAAGTAGTTTGTAATAAGGTGTATTATGCTAAAAGAATGAAATAGCATAATTACCAAAGTCTAGGGACTAGAAGTGATAAGTTAAGTGTTGCAGGTCAAACTCAAAAGGAAAAAGAACCTGAACAAGAGTACATTCTAATACCTTTATGCACAACTGATCCTTTAATCTCTCAAGGTCCTAAGGATAGTGAAGGGGATGCTGGAATGAAGCCTACAGAAGTAAATGAAAAATGAAGATTCAGATGAAAGTGGCAAGCATGATCAAGATGCAAGAAGTAAGTTAGAAAGGCTAAATCAAAGGGAAATGCAGACTGAACACACTAACAATACTAATGGTATTAATATTGTTAGTACTACTGTTAGTACTGCTAATGCATTTGAAGAACATCTTTTTGAAAGATTTTCTCCTTTCAAAAATGCATTTACCCTTCCACCTGTTCCAAATGTGTCTTTAATGGATAATACTTGCATCTTTGGAAATGCTTATGATGATGAAGATATGGAAGAAGAGGTTGATATGAATAATGTAATTTCATCTTATTCAGTCCTTGATACTTCTTTTACCAAATTTCATAATGATCATCCTGAAGATCAAGTATGAGGCTCTCTATGGACTACATCAGGCCCCAAGAGCATGGTATGAGACATTGTTAACTTATTTGCTGGAAAATGGTTTTCACAGGGGTCAAATTGACAAAACATTGTTCATTAAAAGGCATAAAGATGATATCTTGCTAGTATAGGTTTATGTTGATGATATCATCTTTGGATCAACCAAGAAAGAGATGAGTATTGAATTTGAAAAGCTAATGCATGATAAGTTCCAAATGAGTTCTATAGGAGAAATTTCTTTCTTTTTGGGACTTCAAGTTAAACAGAAGAGTGATGGGATCTTTATCAGTCAAGATAAATATGTGGCTGAGATTTTGAAAAAGTTTGATTTTGCCTCAGTAAAGACAACAAGCACTCCAATGGAGACAAACAAGGCATTGATAAAAGATAAAGAAGCTGAGGATGTAGATGTACGCTTATATAGATCAATGATTAGATCGTTGATGTACTTAACATCTTCTAGACCAGACATAATATTTGTTGTTTGTGCTTGTGCAAGGTTCTAAGTTACTCCAAAAACCTCACATCTTAATGCTATGAAAAGGATCTTTAGATACTTAAAAGGCCAACCTAAATTGGGCCTTTGGTATCCTAGAGATTCACCTTTTGACTTGGAAGGTTTTTCTGATAGTGACTATGCTGGAGCTAGTCTTGACAAAAAATCCACAACAGGAGGTTGTCAATTTCTTGGCAAGAGATTGATTTCATGGCAATGTAAGAAGCAGACTATAGTAGCCAACTCAACAACTGAAGCAGAGTATGTTGTTGCTGCTAACTATTGTGGACAGGTGTTATGGATCCAAAATCAGATGCTTGACTATGGATTTAATTTCATGAACACCAAAATTTACATTGATAATGAAAGTACAATCTGTATTGTGAAGAATCCGGTTTTTCAATCTAAAACCAAGCACATTGAGATAAGGCACCATTTCATCAGAGATTCATATAAGAAGAAGTTGCAGGTGACCAAGATTCACACAGACCAAAATGTTTTTTATTAGTACACCTTGTTGTTTCTTTGCTAGTTAGCATCATAACTGATGCTATGGGAATTACATTCTATCTTTCCTTCATTTTTGTATCTCGTATACCATGCTATCTTACACCTATTGTCCAACTAGTCCACAGATTTTACAATACCAGCTTACTTTCACAACTAGTCCAACTAGATTAGCAGTTGAAATTTAACTAGTTGTATTATTGTGTCATAGAAGAGTGTTAATATTATTATAATATGACCAAATCATAGTAAGACCACCTACCTTAGGGGCCTTATTTTGGCAAACCCATTCGATTTTGGTTACTTTTGTAGACTAAGATAATAGTGGAACTGATTAGTTTGTTAGGACCATCAACCTTACAATGCTACGCACTTACGCATTTAAGTATCATTTGAATAAAGTTAAGCATGCCAGGTATCTTTGATGATCGTTGTTTTTTTATCTACTTCTAATCTCAAACATTTCAGCAGCAATATAAATTATTTTCCTTAAAAATTGAAAAAACTAATTTGTCTTTGTGTAGTATAATAATAGGCAAGTTTAAATATCTATATGCTATTAAGTAATTTAACACAAACATCGAATATAAAAGTATAAAAATGTTGTAATGTCAGTTTCAATAGCATTGATTCTTAATACTACAAAGAAACTAACCAAATCACAAATCCTTCTCAATTTCACAACTTTGAAAGTGTACAATTGATAGCAAAAGTTCTCAAAGAAAAGTATTTGCATATTAAATAGTTGTAGTACATTGTCCACAAAACACAAGTTAATGTGTGCTTTTTTCGTGACCTTTGCTTTGGACGTTTTATTGACTGCAAAATTGTTCTCCCTTCAGGTTTGAGTTGGCCAACAGTGACCAGAGTAGCTCAATTTTGATGCAGAATTTAAGATATTTACTTCCGGGAGTTGTAAAATAGCCCTCTCAAGTCAGGATTCATAAGTTTATGATCTTTTACATTTTGTGGGAGGTTTTATAATACCACATAGGATTATTCTCTTCATGGTGTTAAATATTTTTTAGGTTTAGTATATCATTGCGCATTTAGTATATCATGGTGTTAAAGTGTATCTTTGAAAGAAATGTCGTCAGGCGACCTCATGTTCCTCCTGTTGGAAAATCGATTTTCAGAAGTATATACATGTCTATTTTTGCACTAGTAAGATAGTATTAACTTTGGATCAGGCTTATAGTTGAGTTTTATGACACAAACAAAGTTTTTAAAATAAAAAAGCTAAATTAACAATTGTAGAGAACTTGCATGCATGAAAGTTAATTTATCAGTTTCAAGCTTAACAAGATGTAAAATTATCATTTTGTTTCATTCCAAGAGTAATATAAATTTAAAGTTTTAAATGATAAATGTGCATATCTACAGATAAATTGTTGTAGCAGATATCACTCGTGTTTTGTTTTGACATTCCCAAACGTGTTTAAAACTTTAATTTATATATATTATGATTTTTAATATGCGTTTTTCTCTATTTATAACTTAATTAAAAAGAAAAAGAGATCTATAATTGACACACTAGTTTGGCGGATCAAACAGAAAGTCATGAGTCTTGCAAGAAGTATAAAAAGCGCTAATTCAACCTTTATATGAATCGACAAGGTTGCGATGATGTAGTGTCATGGTTCAAATGATGATGTAGCGCAGGAGAAGATATCGGTGACAGAGAAAAAGATAAATTTGAGATCAAGATTAACAAAAAACCTTACATTTGAAGAAAAAAATTGGAAGATGGTGACCAGATGTGGTCTTGCCAGACATTCTCGCCAGAGGTGGCAATTTTTAAGGTGAAGATGGGTCATCGCCGGTGTGGTGATGAAGTACCACATTAACGATAGAACAGTGGATCCGAGGAAACCACTAAAAGGATACAAACATTGGGATATAGAACAAAGAGGCAAGCAGGCAAACAAACTAACCCCAAACCAGAACCAGACCACGGCTACAAAAATATCAAAGATATGCAGAAAAAAAAAACTATTCGTTTCTCAAAAGATATTATTCCCAAAGCAATACGTTCTTAACAATCAAGCCAACAATATATTCTCATACACATTTCG
>BQNB010148096.1:0-16346 GCA_026074375.1 Tanacetum coccineum | reverse complement strand
GGTTAAGCATTTGCCATTAGCCGAATTTTCATATAACAACAGTTATCACGCTAGCATAAAGGCCGCACCTTATGAGGCAATTTATGGCCGAAAATGTCGATCACCTGTGTGTTGGGCCGAAGTTGGAGAAGCTCAACTAACTGGTCCGGGAATGATCCAAGAAACAACGGAAAAGATTGTCCTGATCAAGCAGAGAATTCAAGCTGCTCAGGATCGACAAAAGAGGTACGCTGATTTGAAGCGAAAGCCGATGGAGTTCGAAGTTGGGGATATGGTTATGCTCAAGGTCTCGCCTTGGAAAGGGGTTGTACGATTCCGTAAGCAGGGCAAGTTGAACCTGAGATATGTCGGACCTTTCAAGGTGTTAGCCATGGATTGGGAAGGTTGCCTACAGGCTAGAACTTCCTCAAGAGTTGAGAAGGGTTCACCATACTTTCACTGTGTCTAATCTGAAGAAATGTTACGCTGACGAACCATTAGCCATGCCGTTGGAAGGAAATCACATTGATGATAAGCTCCAGTTTATGGAAGAGCCCGTTGAAATCATGGAACGGGAGATCAAACGATTAAATCGAAGCCGGATACCATTAGTTAAAGTTCGCTGGAACTCTAGGAGAGGTCTTGAGTTTACCTGGGAACATGAAGATTCATTCAAAAAGAAATACCTACATCTCTTCACAAACCGGACTTCGTCATCCACTACAAGGTCTTAAGCTTTGAGGACAAAGCTCTTTTAACGGGTGGAGACTGTAACATTTCTCAATTTCAGGTCATTTTACGACTCTATTATTCTTCACTATTTATTTTAGTCTGATACGCGTTTACTTTAGATTTAACTTTTTAGCTAAATCGCATAAACTAGAAATAATCATTCAATGTAAACGGTCACCAAATAAATTAAGGTTTACATCAAGTTTACATCAAACAAGTGTCATATAATTATTAAGAAGATAATTATTAACTTTGCGTATTTTATTTTTATTGGTCACGTAAAAGGCTTACGTTTCACAATAAAATACATTTAGACACACCTCGGAAATACCTAGACTTACCTAGACTCAAACCAATACCCACTTTTAAACCTTAAACACATAATTAAATCAAATCTTGTGTTAATACCCCGCTAGGGCCGAATATGGGAACTAAACCAACTAGAAATCCTCAAAAATCTTACTAAGTACATGTTGTTGGGAATTATGTATTCCTGACTTAGTATCGTTAGTTATATTAACTATCATAACTAGACATTTTAGGTCCCTGTAAGTCTTACCTATTTATACTAATGTAATTCCGTATTAGCCGACATATTTTAAGGCTAACATACCGTTTAAGAGATATGCATGAGATATTATAGGAAAAGATATGCATTATCTTTTACGTGTTTTGTAAGTCTGTTAGGGTTTATCCTTGGTCTATAAAAGGAACCCTACTGCATTATAAAATATATCTCTCATATACAATCTCATATCTCATAGTTAGTAATCTGTAATCATTTTAGCAGATTAGTACAAAAGTTTAGTTATCAATATTCATTGTTCTTCTTAGCATTATAAGTTAGATCCATCTAGGATATAATAACATTAAATAACATAATATGCAGCGGAATAAATAAGAACATCAATGTTACTTCAAGGTTTTCTTTATTCACTATATCCCTAAGATTAAATGATCCTTAGAGCTATACTAACTAATACATAGATGTCTATAATACATCTATTACTATCTACTAACTATTAGACTCTCATTGGAGAGATCTAACTATGAAGGATATTCTTTTCTAAATGCCTGGACCTCCTTTTATAGCATAAGGAGTCCTAGGCTTACAAGGAAACTAATTAATATATTAATAAGAGAATTAATTAATTATCTTCTCATTAATATTCATTCTTATCTTATTTTGACCAAATCTTTATTTTCTTCTACATCTTGTAGAACTTCATGATGACAATTTTGGTCCTTTTTGTTTCCATCTTGTTTCATTCTTTTATTCACTTTGTTTCATCAAATCAAGAATCCCAACAATCTTCCCCTATTTAATGATGACAAAACAAACAAAGTCTCGTACGAACTTCATCATAAAGCCAAAGCATCCCCTGAAGTTGAGATGTAATCATCTTCCTGAATGAAACAAAATCTTCAATGCTTCCCCTTGACTTAAGATAAGAATCATAATCCTTGACTATGTCACCACACATAATAAGCTGCAAATCATATCTCTGTAATCTTCTTCCCTGTAGGATCGTTTATTTCATAACACGGTGATGATTCTTGTGATTGGGCTAGTTTCTAGAGAGAGAAACACTTTAGAGAGAATATCTAGAGAGAGAAAGTGTTTTTCTATGAAAAGAGTAAAATGACTAGCTTGCCTCTTCCAAAGTTGGAAGAGGCTTATATAGTACTTACAATATACCGGGTATTAGTACCCGACTTAATACCGAAAAACGTACTATTAACTATTAAACTACGAGCTATAATAAACAGTAAATATACGGGGTGACCGAGTCTTTTACTCATATCTAACAATCTCCCCCTAAGGGAGGTCACCCTTGAAAACACTAGACTTAAGCTCTTACAGCTTGCAGTCTTTTGATTCTTCATGTTACATCTAGTACTTTGTTGTAGTGATCTTTAGATAACAATTGAGCTTGTTCACTTTGACTTGTTTTGATTTTGATCATGAGCTTTCTTGAGATCATCAGCCAAACTTAATCTCTCATCATCTAGTAATTTATTGCCATCTTGTGCACTTGTGAAGAAGAATATGATATCAGAGTTTGCGGAAGCTTTGACACCTTTATGAGATCTTTCATAACTTCATAACAAGTGTAGGTCGTGTCTGAGCATTCGGTTATTAACTTGACATTACTGGAACTGGGTATCTCCATCTCCATCTCCATCTTTAAATGATCCTGTAATGAAACAGTTAGCAATAAAGAGAAAATTGATTTGAAAAATCAGTCTAAGTGTTAATTATGAAAATATTTTGTAACACTTCGATAGTTTTGATTGGTTGTCAAATGTTCAATAACCGTCAATTCTTATGCTGGAACAAGTTTGATTCACGTAGAATCGCACCATCGTTTCTTTCCAGTTGACACAAGTTTGATTCTTGTAGAATCGCACAAGTCACCTACCTAGAGCTTGTTTGATGTAGGCTCTAGCAGGATTTCCATCTTCATAGTGAATACCTTCGTATCACTCGGATGTTCTGGCAATATCACAAGGATAATGCGTAGGACTCTTAAGATAACCTTGTTTCCACAGTGTGTGAAAGACAAGATAAATGGAAATGTGTCCTAACGAGATTAATTGATGATCTCTTGGCTCTAGACTCGAAAGTGCGCTTTGATATTAGTGATCGGAGGCTGGAGCTGACTGCCACCTTTTCAATACCGACTTACTCGGAGTGAGTGAGACAGTAGATTGCATGTTTAGTCTCCGTGACAAATGAGACAAGTTTCTTTCAAGAGAAACTCGAATGGCTGGGAAGGGTTGTGCATTGCATCACTGGGTCCATGATGTCGTCTTCAATGTCAGCAATCAACTTGTGATTCTGACAGCATATGTATTGACCCGGTTTCTGCCTTAAGTGTATGGAGGGCTTCTTTCTTTACACCCTTTATCTGTACAATTCTTTTTCATTCCTCAACCCCTTCAGTGCTTACCGAGACTTCATGACTAGCACCTTGTTGGGTATATTCCAGTACTAGCTCCATCTCAGTCGGCACTATTCCCTTGTTCTCACATTTACTCCTTTTAATCATACCTAAGGACTTCTGTACTAACTAGTGGATTGTCCCTGGGTAGATCCCTCCGGTTCTGGCAGGATCATAGGAACGAGTACCTAACCTTACCATCCTTATAACTTCGATAAAAGTAAATACATGGTCAGTCTTTTGGTACAGTTCACCTTGCCATAAAATCACTGTTGAAAAACTCAATCAGGTACTTATGATATAACTATCAAAGTGTTTAGTACCCGATTGTTTTTGCATTTCAGAAAAGCTCCCCCTCAACATGTGCATCGGTATTCGAAACTGTTTAGCACATGATGGTGGAGAATACACTTAAGTAATATGATCACATTACATATTTTAATCACATTTTCTCCCCTTATCAAAAATTTCAAACCCTTTGACATTTTGGATATCACTTGATTTAAATATGTTATAAAATTGGGAGAAAAGTGTGCCTATTATTCACAAGCCGTGTTTGGAACATATTAATGCTCCCCCTCAATCGTTGAGGGTATGTGTTAGTGTCAGATATGATAATTTTGAAAGATTTTTTCGTTAAACTCAAAAACCTGGTTTTTTAAGTTTAATGAAAAACTCATGAAAAATTCATAGACTGACACATAACATCTAATGTACGAGATGTATGTTTCATTACCGATGATATTGACCTTAAAGCTGGAATGATACAATCATTCACTTCTCTTGATTAGACAGTAGCCAATATCTCTGAGCCTTCCACTAATGAAGCAATCGAGATTTCTAAAGTTTCTTCAGATCTTTATCTTTCTACCAAATATCTCGATGAACTGTAGTTTTGTAGTGGAGATCGTGGTAGATGAAGTGTTGATGTTGTATCAGTTGTCTCTGTAACTCTAGAAGGAACATCAGCTGATTTAGTGAGAGCTCTGAAGATTTGGTTCCTTAGCTTCTTTTGTCTCTCCAAGACCCGGTTACACTTTCCAATCGGCACCCAGACATTAAATTTGAACAACACTCTCCCCTCAATCGATGACCCGTTTTCTATTGAAAGAGCTGTAGTCATTGATTGAGTGTCAAATTGTCCGGATTGATTTTCAAACAATACTTTTACCACCGTGTTTAACACAAATAATTTTGAAGAATCAATTAAGAAAAATTATTTGGTTATCAAACAGGAAGACTTCTCTTCCGAATTAAGAAAAATGCACTGAAACGTACATTAATCCCAAGTTGCATGGATATAAAGTAATCCATGCCCGAGCAAAATTAATTACCCGTTGTTAGGAACAGCTGTCTGTAAGACGACAATCTTTCCTTCAAATGAGAACCGGGTTGCAATCTGAAGTAATTGCAAACCATTGTCATGAGCTCACAACTTTGAATGTTTTGTTATAGTAGCTCAAGACCGAAAAGACTTCTCTTTTCATTGCTAAGGAGATACTTCATTTACTCATCCCTCTCTTCTTGAAGGCGTTGTGAGGGTTTCAGGTGTTAAACTCTTCATCCCAAGCCGTGGGAGAAGAAATGCGAATCGCTCTTTTGGTAAAGCTTTTGTAAGGATATCTGCCAGTTGATAATTTGTTTCCATAAAGTAGAGTTCAACCACTCCATTTTCCATTTGCTCTCGAATGAAATGGTGTCGTATGTCGATGTGCTATTAGATGTGAGTGCTGGGACATTGTGGCAGCTTAACAATGTCACTTTTTTATCACAGTACAGAGGATCCTTATTGACAGAAAGCCGTTATAGTCTTTAGCTGAGTCTCAATCTAAAGGATTTTTGAGCAACAGCATCCAGACATTGCAAGTATCCGACCTCTGTTGTGAGTTGGTCGTGCTTCTTTGCTTCTTAAGATGACAAGCTAACATTCTATCTCAAGAAACTAAGCACTTCCCGTACTTACTTCCTTTTTTTTTTTTTTCCCCTCGAATCCTGACAAATCCGCATGATCCGCGATCTGCATAAGATGTTAGTGATATTGCAATGTCTTCCGATACCATAAGACCCATGTTAATGGTTCCTTTTAGGTCCGAAAGATACGTTTGATTGCTCCAAGGTGCTTTTTGGTAGGCTTAGCCTGATATCTAGCACACATGCAACACTGCGTAATACAAGGTCTAGTCTACTCGGCTGGAAGGTACATTAGGAAGCCAAACCATTCTCTATCTCCGTGTTGGTCAACTAGAAATCACATGAGATCCATGTTAGTTTCAATTGAATCACCAATGGTTGTATCGACAGGGTCAGTGAGATCCAGTCCATATTTCTCAAGGTTTCTTGAGAGCATATTTGCTTGGTTAATAAAGATGCCTCCGGGACTTTGAGAAACTTGTAGTCCTAAGAAAAATGACATTTGTCCCATCATTGACATCTGAAAATCTGGGTCATTTCTTTGGCAATACGTGACAATCGATTATTATGAATCTGCTTGAGCAAAAAGGATGTCATCTACGTATATTTGAACAAGTAGAATATGTTTGCCTGATTTGCGTGTGAATAACGTTGGATCCACGGCACCCTTGAAGAAATTGTTGGCCAAAAGGAACTTTGATAGTGTGTTCTTACCACACCCTTGTGCCTGCTTTAGCCATTAAGAGCCTTCTTCATGCGATGCTAAAACGGATGAGTAGGATTATCCTAGTCTTCAAATCCTTCAGGCTGACTGACAAAGACTTCTTCTTGAAGATCACCATTCAGAAAAGCAGTTTTGACATCCATCTGGTAGATGATCATATTCTTGGTTGCAGCATTGGCAATGAATATTCTGATGGCCTCTATCCGTGCAACTGGAGCAAACGATTCTTCAAAATCAATACCTTCCTCCTGACGATATCCCTTTGCAACTAACCAAGCTTTGTTTTTCAGTACTACCATATTCTCAAGCTTTACCTTTGTAGCCACTTACACTAGTAACATATCCAAAGATCCATTGAGAGCGATAACCATAACATAGATTGGGTGAGGTACTAAATCCTTAAGACTTTGTCAATTAGTCGATCAAATTCATGAATTTCATCTTGCATGGCTTGAAACCAACAGTCTTTTATCACGGCCATTTTAAAGTTCTTGGGTTCGACTTTAGACAGTTCAGTATGAAAACATCACCACAAAGCATCGGATGCTAACTGTTTTCTGGTAGATTTTTTTGTTACCAGGACGAGAGGGTATTTCCAACGTGTTATCAAGAGGGTGATCTTGGTCCTTTCTGAGTGATCTGGAGGTTGAGTAACTTTGGTTGGTTCAGCCTAAACTAAACATCCCCTGATGTGTAGTCTGTGCAGAACTAAGGTTATCCTGCAACAAGGGTTAACTGTGGGATGAAGGTTCAGCTTAAAATTAAATTGAGGTGTCTCTGATAGTTGGTTCCAACTACAACACCTTGAGGAAAGACCGGAGGATGCACTTATGAGGATGACAGTGAATGACCTGTAGAAGGTGCATCTTGAGCTATCGTTGTAGAAACGAATGTATTTGTAGAAACAATTGGAGCGTTAACTACAGTAGCCGTAGGGACTGGTTCATATCTGGTAGATTGATCAAAGTATTCATCGAACATCGGTTGGAATAAAATCTCCAGATCTTTATATGTTGGTGGAATATATGTAGTTGCAGGGACAGACGATGGGGCGAGCCCTGAATTGAGTTATCCAGGGGTCATCATGATAGGCTCGGGTCCTGAACTAATGCGTACAGGAGCCATTATCTCCTCTAAATCGAGTTTTGAACAGCCTGAGTCCAGATACCAAAGGATGATCTGTACCACCTGCATTTGAAAATAGTGAATTTAGAGGGTTTGGAAATTTCGGATCCCCAATTTGTGTTAGGGTCCTGTCGGTTTAGTGACATTAGTAGTACATGTCACAGGAGCCTAGTCAAAGGACACGTTTCCTAAAGGCAAATTTCTTTCTGATGGGGTCTCCATTGATAACCACATTAGTTTTCTGAGGAAGAATTTCTTTCCTGTGGGTCTCCATTGATAACCAACATTAGCAAATAGTTTGCTCGTTGCTTTCAAAACCTGCTTGGTCTTGTTCAAGACAATTTTAACAGTGGGGGTAGCATTCACAGAGCTCAAAATATTAACAACACACATTTCATTGACTTTGCCAGAATATAAAACATTTGTTACAAGTTTTGCACTCAGCGAATTCGGAATTCGAATTAATACAACAAAGCTTAGAGTTAAAGCTGATAATCAACTCGATTCACTTTTGTCCAAAAGACTTATTTGTTCTAGGATGGTCTTTCTACTTTCTTGTTATTCAATCTTAGTTGCAGGATCTCTATTGTGCGTTGTATTGCATCTAGGCTTTGATCAGCTTGCACGAGTGGAACTGTCTTACTACTTGTAGAAGAATCACCGGGACTTTACGACGGTTGAGTTTTCTAGTGCACTCCATGTTTCTGTGTGTTATTAGTAGATGTACTGCATGTATCAGTAAAAGTAACTTGCTTTTTCCTAGTTAAAGGGATAGAAGGAGCCTTGCTATCTCTTTCGGTGAATTCTTTTGGGCAAGTGCCAATAACATATTCTATCAATTCCTGAGATAACTTGGTGTATTGACAAGCATAGTTAAGTGCATTATCCAGTGGTTTAACTACTCTAGCTTCCTCTACAATCTCCCTCACTATTTCTACACTCTCCTTAAGATGGTTGATATAGTTTAAATGAGCACTCCTATTGTTCTTAAGGGGATGAAGGATGGGTTTAACATCAATGGCATACATGCCAGGCGCAAGAACTTTTGTTTTGACAGAATTTCTAGTGGCAACTTCCAAATTGCCTTCTAATTGAGCCTTTAGATCCTCAATCAGTGTTAACAAGGAAGATGTCTGTTTCCTTAGTGCTAGTGCGCGTGATCTTGAAGGGACTCAAACATTTCCTTGTAATGTTGCTTAACCTTTTCTATTTCTGCTCTTAAACGCTCATTCTGTTCAAGAAGATCAGTGACATCGTTAGCATTATAAGGCTCATAATTTCTGTCATTCACATTAGAGACTAGAACTTTTAAGTCTCTAATCACGTTGTCCTTTTCTTGAATCTGATGTTCCAGATTTTTGATCTTAAAGAATGAGTTAAAATCAGGAGCTTCCTGTGATGCTTGTGATTTTTTATTTCAAACATTTTCTTGAAGATGTTGGATACTTTATTGCAATTTAGGTATTCCCTTTCAAGTTTGAAATATGTTTTGACTCATTATGAACTTTAGAATGCTCAGCTTCAAGTTCCTAGGACACCGTGATTTTTCCACATCAAACAACAGTTGATTCGACAAACAATTAGCAATCAGATTCTCATTTTCAATGAGAAGGTTTTTCTTTACAATTTCAGCACATTGCTTGTCTACGACATTCTGATCCACCTCATCTGACATTTGATCAAAAATTTCTTCCATTACTTTAACTTCTTTAAAGAGGGCCGTTTGAACTCTGCAAATGTTCTTTAAGAGTTTTGAAAAAATGGAATAACTTCAGTGATGGGTAACATCTTTTTGTTTGTTCAAACCTCTTTTTCCCCTTCTGTAACACTGTTGGTTGATTCTTTTTGCAAGTTTTGTCAAATTCCGTAAAAAGTTGTGTGAGTACATAAAGATTAATATTCACTTGACTTTTAGTTGGAAGAATTGGGGACAAGCTTGACAGGAGTATTGGGTGGATACACTGTCAATGCTGAAAGTGGTTTGGAACTGAGGTCTCAGCCTTTTTCCTGTCATTATTATCTATGGGACACCTAAAATTATCTGTTCTCGGGAGGTCAGATTCTTTGTGGATCAAAGGTTGCAAGAAGGTTCTCTCCTCCCTCTTACGAGTAAATTGGGGTGGGGGGGGGGGGGGGCAATCCTAACTTTATTTTCCACACATTGAGGGCTTTGCATTTTCTCCATCATTCTTTTCCTAGTTATCTCAGCCATATCACGAGTGTCCTCTGAGTCATGCACAACAGGACGTGCATGATTGGACATGACTAATACATGACCATTATAGAGTGTCTTGGTTGTTGAAGCTAGCTTTGCACGGGTGAGACATAAGGGATTTTTGTAGCCTATCGCTACCTTGTTCTTTTCATCATAAAACGATTTTGGTTTACATATCATGTGAACCGTTTGTACAGATTGATCTTGTTTGTATAATCTATCTTCAACCTTTTCTTTTAGCCTTTTAATGTCTAAAAACTCTTCAAGGAATTTGTCTTCTTTTTGTTTAAAATCCTTTTTCAAAATGATCGCTTCTTCCCTCACTATCTTATGATGGTTAAGAGTAGAACGAAGTTGCAATTGTGCAGAATGAAGTTCCGATTTTAAAGAAGTTTCTTTTCGATTTCGGTCAGAGATAATTATTCTCATTTGTTCATCAATCTTTCGTTCTCTATCAGTTAATTCAAACTTAGCCCGTTGTTCATACACCCCGACCAGTTCCTTATATCTCGCAAGTTCAGAAGTCAATGTGTCATTAACTACTTTAACCTGCTTATTTGCTGACCTACTTTGTACACCCTGTTCATGCATTTCATCGAGAATTGACATCAATGCATCATTTCGTACAGAAGATACATTACTTTGTACAACATGTTCTTCGTTGTCTTCCACATACTGATCATACAGAATAATTTATTATTCCTCGTATAGTCAGCATCAAACGTCAACAACGGAGTTGTGATATACATCGCATTAGCATCTCGTGTACTTCATGTACTTATCCATCTTGTCTACAAAGGTATCATGATCTTGTACCTCAAACGGAGTATTCGAGTCATATGATGGCCCGGCTTCATCGTAGTTTGGTTTGGGGGAATTTTCGGTTTTTCAGATGAAAGATTTACATGACATGGTCCTATGTGGTGGGAGCCTCATCAACATCAGAGTCGAATGCATCGCATTGATCAGCTTCAAAGACATGGTCCACATTGAGTGCCAAATCATCCACATCGTCATCAAAATTGGCGGCATGTTCTCCTGCAAGAAACAACAAATCCTGATCTATCATCCAGTACAGCAACCATTCGCATGAGCATTCATAAGCATCATCGTTCTTTGAAGTGTCGGAATCTTGAGGGACGCTTTGGTTGTGGACCTTCTCGTGACTATGTGCCCGTTCCTTAGCATTGTAGCACATAATGGGTTTAGCTGACCAGGATTCACATTTGCCATCTCTGTTTCTGACCTCCAGCATTCTCCAGCTACAACATTTCCTCTTGCATTGTTTTTTCTCTGAAATGGTCGTCCTTGATTATTCGATCTGTAATCTACCTCAACTCTAACAACAACTCTGTCGTCTTGAACTGTAGCATTGTTCCTTGCGTTTGAGGAAGTTCGGAGTTGATTGTTCGTTTGAGGAAGATGTGCTTTGAATGATTGATTGAGGAGGGCAAGTGTGTTGGTTAGGCTTTCAATCAAGTTATCCGTTGAAGTGCTTCCTGTGTCCATTTGACAGTTATCAACAATTGATGGTTGATTTGAGGATTGTGGAGACTCAGATGATTGTGTTGGATACTTCTGATTTGATGCATTAGACACTTGTGCCAAGGGGTCATCTTAGTAGGTTGAATGAACCTTTCCATCATCATTTGTTCTCATTTGCATGTACCTCATGTTGTGCTTACAAGTAGGCAATACAAGCTGATCAAAGTTAGGAACTCTTTCAAAACCTCTGTTTAGTTTGTCTTTCAGTAATGAATCTACTCCATTCAGGTAACATGTTGTTCACAAACTTAGAGTTAAGCTACATTCTGGACATGGTCATCTTGATGTTTCTCATGTCGTTAATGAGCTTCGAAAACCTAACATAGTAAACATGAATGGTCTCTCCTTTGATTTGACAGAAGCGTTCAAATTCTTCTTTAATTGTGATTCCTGTTCATCCCCTTTGTTAACTCTGACCTTCAGAATCATCTTCACATTATCCTAAATGTCTTTGGCGTCAGTGTAATGGTTGATGAGTGTGTAGATGTCTTTGGTAAACCTTGAAGTAGAATATCCGTTGCACGAATGTTAGCTTTATACTTTCCTTTTTTCAGCAGAAAGGGTTCTGTTAAGACTCTGCACGTTCTGGACTAGTTGAAGTGCACCCTCAGTTTCTTCTTGATCTTCAGCAGGATTTGTATTGAACGTTCCCATTTGAATTGGACCTTTCAGTAATCGATTTCTAATGTTCTCTCCATTATCCTTTTCCCAGACACTTCAGACGAATGCGTTGTTGCAAGATTCAAAGTTCTGTTCTTGTTCAAGCAGTGGTGGGCGTTGTATCGGAACGGCATACCCAAATTATCTTCTACATATTAGACATCTTGATGTATTGGTTATGAATGCAATTAACGTTCACGGGATTTTACAAAATCAATAGAAAAACCGTAAATGAATAATTGGTTGTGATATTTGGTTTGTTGATTTGTTTGAAATTTGGCGCAGTTGGATTATAAAAAATAAATTTTTTCCCTTATAACCAAAATTTAAACTTTGGTTGTATAAAATAAGCTAGATAGGCTAAGGAAAAATTATATTTTACTTAATTTTTCCCGCCAAAAAGTGTCTCATAAAAAGTGTCGCCGAAATAATTTTTACCTTATTACCAGAATTTGAATTTTGAGTAAAAATAAGTTAAAAAGGCTATAGAAAAAAGATTACAAATTACTTAATTTTTTCGCCAAAAAGTGTCGCTAAAAAGGGTGTCGTCTGGATACGTCACCAAACTTTAATCAAACCGCTGCGTATGAGATATTAAGCAAACCGCCGCCTAAGATAACACAAACCGCCACCAAACTTTTGCCAAACCGCTGGCAGAATAAGTGACCAAACCGCCGCCTAAAATTGAACAACTCGCCGTTTATTATTTAAAGCAAACCGCCGTTGGTGAAATAAGGCAACTCGCTGGCAAGATTTAACAGCAAACCGCCGTAGAAAATTCAAACCGCTGTCTATCTGTTTTGTTCAACCCGTCGTGAAAGTAAACCGCCGCGATAAGCAACTCGCCGCCGAGGGTCCAAACCGCCAGGGGGGTTTTTTATATTTTTCTATTAAAAAGATTCATACGCCTTAGGTACCTGTCAAACCGCCTTCAATAAGGCAACTCGCCGTTTGATTTTTAAGCAACTCGCCGGCAAGAAAAATAAGCAACTCGCCTTTGACCTGGTCAACTCGCCGGCTACCTTTTCCTAAAAATCCGGATCTTGTCCCTATCTTTTGTCAAATCGCCATCAAGAACAATAATATAATAAGCAACCCACCACGAAGAACATCAATGACGAATTAAGCAAAATTACACCTAATGAGCTCTTTGTTCACGAAATAAGCTAGATACATGTAATACAAAGTGGGTATTTGAAGATTAACCATACATTAACATGTATTTCCTTGTGGATCTTTACAAATGAAGCAACTCTCCACGAAGAACACAAATATAATCCGAATCTTATAAGCTTATTTTTCAATCTAGAAGCTGTATGTCACTTTAAATTGTAACAATCTAACCTTTTGTGTGGCTTAGAACAAGAAAAACAAGATTAACCAACAAGTAAACCCAAAATAAATTTTGAGCCGTGAGCTATTTTCTTCAAAAATAAGCTACGAATTTGAGCTTATTTAACCATAAGAATCAATCACGAATCCAACTAGGCTCTGGTACCAATTGTAGGATCGTTTATTTCATTACACAGGTGATGATTCTTGTGACTTGGGCTAGTTTCTAGCAGACTGAGATACACCTATGAGTGAGATTTTCTAGAGAGAAGTGTTATGTGTTTAAAGTGAAATTGAAATTGGTACTATCTTGCTCTTCCAAAGTTTGAAGAGGCTTATATAGTTTTTACAAAATATCGGGTATTAGTACCCGACTTAAAACCGAAAGACATAGGATTAACTATTAAACTACGAACTATTATAAACAATAAATATACGGGGTGACCGAGTCTTTTACTCATATCTAACATAATGGTTTCATCCAAACAACTATATGGCTATCTGTTTTGTATTGGGGTAAATTCTGTTTTTTTTATTTTTTTATAGCTCTATTATGACGAGTTCTAAATGTCGTTGATGATACTGATATAGTTGGAAAATGTGGAGTTAACAGCTTTAGTAATTTATTTTCCCTTTTGAACAGATGATTCCTTCAGTTGTTGTGAAAGATGTTAAAAGAGACCGTCAAGTTATTGCAAGCTTTAAGTGGTCACGAAAATGTGGTTCAGTTCTGTAACGCATATGTAGATAGTTGCTATGTGTATGTTGTTATGGAATATGTTATACAGGACGCGAATGGGCAAGCATCAAAACCTGCACATCCACACATTACGTTAATAAAAATCAAAATAGTACAGTTTATGTACTTCTGATATATTGTAAAAGTTGTGGGAAAATGATGTGCTATTGTTATGTTGTATATCGATTCATCTATTTGCGGTTAATATACTACTTTCGGTTTGCAACTACATAATTTTTGGTACTGATTTTGTTTAATCTAGATAGAATCCTTTTTTAGTATGCGTTGTAAATTGAATCAATTTTTCCAGTTTGTATAGTTTCGTGGAGCGAAACACACATGAATCTACTTTCGGTTTAATGTCGTTTGCTCTTGTTCAACCATAAAAAAAAATAGCCCCGTGCTCCGTAGCGAAACGCGAGCTAAAAACCTTGTTAGTTAGACATAGAAGAATTATACAAAAAGATAGTCTACAATAAAGTCGTAACCAATCATTTATATGTTTTCTCATGTGGTATGACGTTCTATTTTTTATTTTAAGACTTTCTCATAAGCCCATTCTTCTTTGTCATGAGGATTCGAGGTTAAGGTGAGTTCTCAACATGAGTAATTTACTATCGAATTTTGAAGTGACAAAATATTTGTTTTTCAGTCTCTTAAAACATAATTCACGTTAGTTTGACCTCGGGCTGTATTAATAATACTAAAATGTACGCATGGATGGAACTTAAACGTTTTGTGGGCGAACTTTAAAGCTATTTATTTTAAGGAGGGCGATGACCAAGAATCAAGCCAACGACAAAATATTTGTTTTTCAATCACTTAAAACATAATTCATGTTAGTTTGACCTCGGGTTGTATTAATGATACTAAAATGTACAAATGGATGGAACTTAAACGTTTTCTGTAGAGGAACGAACTTGAAAACTGGAGTATCTATTTTAAAAGGGTGACATACACTACAATGAAATTTTTGTATAAAAAATGACTAAAACCATATATAAAAGGTTATAAAATATATATAGGGTCGAAAAATTTGAGGAAGAGGGCCACAACCCTCTTCGATCCTTTCTAAGTTTCGTCCATATATACGCTATAACATTGAATGGACACATACCATTGATATGGCTAGTATATGGCCCAACAACTCCAAACTTGAGTTAACCAGATCAAAAATATTTGGCAAATACGTTCACTCCAGATAATTTCGTTTGAAAGCGCTATGAGCTTCCTTGACGCATGATGAGTTTTGACTGTATGATGCAAATGGTCCAGTGGAACAATGTGGTTGTTCGTATAATCGTATCTCGTTTTATTTTTCCGAGCTATTTTCATTGATATAAAACCGAGTTAGTTTTGGAGTCTCATTTATTGAAACAAAACGTTGGTAATCAACCAAAGAAACCATAAAGTCGCAAGTTTCTATTTAATGAAAACGTGGTCTACCTAATAGTTGTTGTATATATTATGAGCTTATGTATATTGCATCATTTCTTATTAGCCCTATTAACTATTATGGTTTCACATGTAAAAACTTATCCACCCCTATAAAGTATTACACAATTGTAACCTCCTGTGATGACCTGATAATAAGAATTATCTCTTTCTCTTCTCATTCTTATGTTCTTGTATATGTTTAGACGTCGATTGACAGGGCGTAGAACAAGTTAGATATAATTTTTGCATTCGCAGTTACAAAAGGTTTGTAAATCATACTCTATTTATTTTTAAATTATTTCTTCTACCACGGAGTAAATAATTCTTGTATCTCTCAATTATTTGTTCACTTGCTTTATGCCCCAAATTCATTATTACCTTTGTTAGTACAAAATTCGTGTTGGGTTTGGTAGTGTGTCAAGTCTCCTATCGGGTCGGGCCTTCAAGCGACTTGGATACTGGATCTTGTAATAGAGCAAGAGAAGTGATGATGTTCTGTACAATTAAAAGTAAACCGTTAGCCTTACCGTGGGGACGGACCCCACGATTAAGCTCCGGCGTGAGAGTAAGTACACATGTTTGTCAGAGAATGTCAGAGTATGTGTAAGAGTTAATGATTAGACAGAATGTACCTTTTGAGGTGTACTGTGACTCCTATTTATAGGTGTCTAGTACTAGGGTTTCCTAGTATTTCGGTTACTTTAGCAGTGGTCGGAGTGGGTCCCTTGTCGGGCAAGGGTCCACGTATAATCGTGTTTGCGGACGCGAGTGTTCTTCCGCGGTCAGTGTTTGTCCGCGGGGGCGCACGGGTGCGGCTAAGAAGATACTCGCGTGCGTCTTTGAAATATCCGGAGCGTCACCCTTGTCAGGCTTAGCGGTCCAGCTATTTGTTGTATTGGGCCTGGGCCCATATACGTATATTATGAACTAAGCCCAGTAAGCTTGGTGCTCATACTATACGTTATCAAGTCCCCCCAGTCTAGTTTGCTTACCATACGCGGT
>BQNB010148095.1:0-16346 GCA_026074375.1 Tanacetum coccineum | reverse complement strand
TGTTTTCAAATTTCATAAACTGACCTTGTGGTGTCAAACAAATCTTCTGTAAAAAAAATTTTTTTTGTATATATATATTTTTCTTTCTTAAATAATAAGAATTGAAGATGAAATGATGCTATCTTCTTTTCTTTCTTTTGAAATAATTAGATTCTTACTCTTTAATTTTTTTTGAGATAACTTACGCATGTAGCGTATGAAAAAGAAACGTTTTGACGAAGAAGGACATGATGTCGTTTGGTATCAACTATGCATAATTTAGGAAGAACCAAGCTATGTCGGATAAATCGTCACCCTTAAAACACTTGGTAATTGAGATAAATGTTTGGGTCAAGCTTTCGGAAGAAGAAAATATTTTTACCCTTTTACGGATTCTTATGCAAGTAACCCTATCCTTATCGACTGCATGGAGAGAGTCTCATGCGAGTCATTATGACTGAGTCGTTCCGAAGCGGAAATACCTACGGTATTGTTCGGAACGAGTGTGTCTAGAAGGGAGTGATGTTTAGTTCGTAGTATCTAGGAGCGGTGATTGTTATGAAGACGCGTCAAGACCAAGTATAGTCGGTGTTCTAGTAAGCAATGATAGATTTAAGCTATCAAGGGTGTGAATCTGATACCGACACTGAGAAGGAATCTTTTTGGAGATGTAAAGATTCCTAAGGTGGGTGGAAGCTGAGATGGTTAGTCCCGAGGTTAAAAGTGAGAAATGGAGAAGACCTCTCCTACATTGGATGTATGACGCCTTAAATGTATCAACTGATGGCCGTGAAGAAGACTTCTTTCCCCGAAATGGAGTGTAGTGGTAGTGTAGTCGTAAGTATACCTGATGACGTCAAGGATTTTAATGAGACACTATACGATACTTGACCTACGGTTAAGTGTAGTGGCCCTTACTCCGGGACGTGACGACCCAAGGGCGTAAAGAGTGGCGAATTGATTGAGATTCTAGCTAAATGGTAACGTCCGTTTCCATTACTGGAGGAACAACCAAAATAGCCAACGTCTTAAGTCGAGCGGTATTAAATTAGGAGTGTGAGTATTTCGACTTGATGATTTGATTCATCAATGATGCTACGCGATGAGATGGGACCAAACCAACGATGCTAGTCGCCATGAAGAAACGTTGAAATTTTTGATTTTGTCGAACGAGCAATAAGTCCATGATGCTCATTGTTTTCTTAATTGATTTTGATTTGTCATTTGACATTATGTGTTGTAGCGGGATTGTCGCCGCCGAATTATGTGGAATATGTGCTATATGTGTTATGTGCTTTAAATGGTAGTGAGCGTTCATGTCACTTTTTCGTGGCCAGTGATGCGGCTTAGGTTGTAAGTAAATGGGTATAATCGCCCAAGTGAGAATTTAGGACGTAATAAGGTGGGTGGACATCGCCAAAAGTCTTGTTGACGATTGTGGCTTGAAGTACTCATGAGAGTGAGTGTAGACCAATTAGAATTAGCCGTGTTATTGTTGGAATTATCGTCGAGGTGGCTTGACTTTGTGGCAAGCTCGGTACAATGAGGAAAATGTGACCGGAGGGGGGTATAAACCAAAGTGTTAGAATGAATAATTATGCCAAAAGCTTCAAAGGGAAGAAAATACGAATGTGATAATAATCGCCAATGCTAGGTTGAAAGTAGCCGTGATGAATGCCTTTGTATGAGGCCAATTCATCGAGTCATCATGTAAAAGATGGCGAGTGTACAATAGGTACTTATGTGATTATGTGGGCATGTGTAACAATGTCGTAAGGTGTTTAGGAGATCTAATGTGTTTCGGATTATTTATCGCAACCGGAGGGGCATTATTGAACGAGACCGAAAGGGCGACATGTGTATTTTGGTTTTGAATAATGATGAGTATTTTAATTTGGATAATGATATAATTACATATATCGAATTTGATTATTGACGTCTATCTTGGTTTTAGTTAGCGACGTATGTTTTGGATTTTTGGTAACAAAGCATATTCTCAGTTTTGAATATTGGTATAATTCTGTATTTGAGTACGATGTATACTTTGATTTTATTTAACGATGTAAGTTTCAGTCTTGGTTTGATAATCAAGGAGCTCTTGGTTTTGTTATTTATATGATCCCCAACTAAGATTGGATCGATCATTATTTTAGAAAGTCTCTCGCTAAGAACGACACGATGATCGGATACATTCCGTGACGTACATCGACCCTTGAGGAAGGCACGACTAGGAAAGTTAGAACGACATGATTTGGTTTTGTCGAATATATTTTCGCGACTTGTTTTACCTCTTTTGATAAGAGATACCATGGGTTTGTTTTGATTTCGTGGATATAATTTACCGCTTGTTTTGTTGACTCTCCATCCGGAATAGTCGGAGCGAATATTGCATCACATATTTATTTTGAAAGAACGTAAGAGTCTGCGCGATGACGAGAAGCCGTCATGCCACGGAAGAGAAAAAACGGCGGCGTGAAAGAAAGGACGAGCGCTGACAGGAACCTTTTTAAGGTGGGTGGAATGTAACAACCCGAGTCTCACTACGCGAATCGGGATCGATCACGAGTTCGACGTCATTATTATTATTTTACGGGTTTTCGTAAGCGAACGTCGACATTTAAAATTTTATTTGTCGTAAATAATTATTTTCATAATTTTATTGCGAACGGAATAATGATAAAAATATATATTTTTGACGTTTCGCGACGTCATAAGCTAGAATCGTGCATTCGTTAATCGTTTTAGTATCGTAAAATTTAGACGGTTCGTTATTATTTTTTTAAGATCTGCTAAATTTATTATTCTTATAAATGTCGTATTTTGTTCCTTGTCTTGAGCCGGATTCGTGTTTTAAAATGTACACATTTTATTAAATATTTAAACCAAGAAAAATGTAACAGAAAATAAAAATGGTCTCGGTAGTGTAACCCTGAGCCACGGTTGTCGGGTTATATTTTAGTAAAAGTTGGCGTGTCAAAAATCTAAAAATAGAAAAGAGGGGAGGGCCATTTGTGTAAATGCCAACCAAATCTCTATTATAAGCAAGCTACACGCATTTTTCCTTCTTTTACAAAAAAATTTACTTCCTCCCTCCCTTGTTCATCACAACCGCCGGCCACCATCACTCCTCCACCACCGAAAGTTTTTCGGTCACCGGAAACCGCCGTGTCGCCGGAAAAAGTCACATGCACAATGATCAACTTATATTTTCCGAATCCTCTCTTTATTTCCTACACATCTACGCAATAAAATAACACATGCAATGAGTATTTTTGGAGTTAGAATCCGGGTTAGTTTCAAAATAATTTTGTTTAAAAGGGATGTTTAAAATAGTTAGATAAACATTATTTGAAGCTCGGTTTAAATTCTTTTTATTTTTTTTTTTTTTTTTTTTTGGAAAAGTCTGGTTTTGATGTTTGGGGTTGGTTCGAGTTCGGCAAGACACAAAAAGGAACAAGTCGAGTCCGATCTTGCTTAATATAGCTTTGTAAGTATTTTTAATACTTGTGTTACTTTTGTTTTTGAGATTTAATCGATTTAGAGTTATTGCATGTGATGAAATCCGAGTATACTTGCGTCAAATAGGCTAGATGATAATATTGGGTGATTGAGAAAATGGTTTTTAGATGTGTTTTGTAACATATAATTTCGGACAGCAGGTTTGATACGGAAAACGAGGTCTGATATTTTGTAAAAACTGATTTTTAATGTTAAAATATGATAGAGTTCGTCCTAATGTACGTTTCGGTAATTCGAACGTCCTGTAGCTTCTAATAACGAAGAAATTATAGCCGATTGAAGTTTGGAAATTTTATAAGTTACCAATCAGCTATTTTAAAAGAATACATTCTGTCCAGATTTTTAAACGAGCGTTTTGAGCACTTTCGAATCCGTTTCAGCCTTCCGGCGAAACACGAAAGTTGTCCGGAATGATGTTTTCCATAAAATCTGTTCTTGGTCAAAGTCACGAAAACGTGATATAGCGGGTCAAAACCGATGGTCAAACTGCTGCGTTTTATTAAAAATACAAGTTACAGCAGATTCTTGCAGGGGCATTTTGGTCATTTTCTGTCTAAATTCAGGTCTCGGCTAAAATTAAAAAGTTGTCCGGAATATCGTGTTGCATAAAATCTCTTCTTTGTCAGAATCGTGAAAATATGATTTAGAGGGTCGTTTGGCGCGGGTCAGATTTGGGTAAAAATATATGTAATTATAAAAGTCAAAGAAAGTCAAATGTTGACTTTAAAAAGTCAACGGGTTAACACTAAACTTGTAGGATGTTATAAAAATAATTGAAACACTACTATTACTAAGAGTAAGACATTTTAAACTTAGCCGTTCTTACGAACGGGGTAGATTCTAAAAATAGAAACTTAGTAATAATCGAAAAATAATATCGATATGAGTAGTTGGTAACCACATTATCGGGTCGTGGTTCGACAAGCTAATAAATATTCTACAAATATATTTCGAAACTGAGACTTACAAGAATGGTAACTTCGGAATATAGTTACTTTCCAAAAATAGATAAAGTTTCTTAAAAATAGAATAAGTATTCGATTATGGCGATGTATGATATAAATTAAAAGAACGAATTGTAACTGAATATTGTGGGTTTTAGGGATCTAAGGCGCAGTGAATTTTCATCCAATGTGTGATTATATATTATATATATGATTGTATATATTATATATATTATGTATTTATATATATATTATATATATATATATATATATATTATATATTATATATAATATATATATACACACATATTATATATACAATATAGATATATCAACATATTATATATAACACTAATACTAATATAGTACTATATTTTATATACATATATAATATACATTATATATATTATTATAGTATATACATACAAATTTTATACATACAAATTATATATTATATAATACATTATATATATATATTATGTATATTTATATATATATATATGTTTTGTTGTACGAATGTAGCATCGTTGATTGTACTTTTCGGCATAGTAATCGAGCGACATAAATTATAGGTCGTGATCGGTCGATTTTGCGACATTCATTACGATCCGACTTCAAAATATTAATCCCCTCGTCATTACCTACACATCCCACTAAAGAAACACGACATGCAATAAGTATTTCTCTAGTTTAAATTTGGTTCGAGTTTGGTCGAAATGGGTTGAAAAACACTAGTCATTGGTGATAAATAAACATTGTAGCAAGAGGGTTTTGGTGTTTTGGTGATTAATTACCATGTGTTGGTAAACGCTAATGCATTAAATAGATCTATTGGGTTTGGCAACCTTGTCCGGGGTTTGAATCCGTTGGGATCACCCTGTCAAACAAACATTTTGTAGATAGTATTAGGAGAAGTGGCGTACTTCTCGGACATGATTTCGTCCTACGGGATGAATGTGTTAAGTTTTGGTACACGAGCTCTTTAGTTGGAAATCACTATTTTTATAACTTGACTTACGAGCCAACGTTATACGTTTTGTTGAACCAAAATATGTGTTCTAACTGTTATTTGTAAACTCTATGAATTCACTCAACGTTTTGTTGACGTTTTTAAGCATGTATCTCAGGTTAGGTATTGTTGATGGCTTGGATGGGACGGAACGCGGATATCAAGGACGGTGTCTCGGTGAAGTAGTGTCATAAACTAAACAAGTGTTTTAGAAATCAAGTCGTGTTGTGACTTTTAGAAATAATTTCTATAATGGTATTGGGACCTTTGTAACTCTGATCTTTCTATTAAATGAAATTGTGTTTTATAAACGTATCTTGAACGTTTACTGGGACTCGTGTGCATGTATTATGAAGTAGCACCCCAAATGTTGTATTCCGATGCGTATCGTAGTTTGGGGGTGTTACACCAACTAAACTATAACACTTCTTGACTTGATGATAAGAGGTATTCTTCTCTTGCACTTGAGGAATTAAGCTTGGATCACTTGAAAACAAAACTTTATGATTAAATAATCAAAGAATTGTAGGAGAGTATAAAGTGATTTAAAACAGAAAGAAAGTGTTTGCAAAAGGTGAGAAAATCAGTGGGGAATAATTCTGTATTTATCGGCAAACTGAGGGGGATTTTTGTTTGGCAGACCCCCATAATTTGGGTGCCGGTCCCCTTAATAAATAAGGGGGCCGCCCTTATAATTAAGGGGGCCGCCCAGCCTAGACGCTCTTTTTTTGTCTTTTCTTCGGGAGGTGTTTTCTGAAACATTTCTAGCCGTTTTTAGATAGAAAATTTGAATTCAAAATATTTATTTTGAGAAAAACATTTCTTTAAATCTAAAAATGTTTTGTAAAAGTTATAAAAATGTTTGTGACATTTTTATAAAAAATATGAGGTTGAATAAAAATTTCTTTAATCATAAAATGCATTAAGCATTTATTTATTCATACCTTTAAGTGATTAAATTTTCGAAATGAAAATTTACAATAATTACTTGTTTACGAATAATTTTTTATTGATCATTTTTACATTTTGTAATTATCAAAACGTAAAGAGGTCGAAAAATATTAATAACATTTTTAGACATTATTTCTATCAACAAAAATTACACAATATAAAGCATTGGGTTTTGTAACCACAATATCAAAATTTTAAAACAAACTTTACATCTAGACGAGCACCACTCAAACGCGTTTGCCACTATATCATCGAAAAGAATACTTCTCTTCATCTTTAGCTCACCAAAAACCTTGTTATTTTGTCTGATGATTTATTGGTTAAATTAGATTACGTATTAATATAATGTGCTTAAACGTCGAATATGTGCCTATATATATTACCTGTCTGATGATCCAGATATAAAAGTCAGGTTCTCAAATTTGTGTTTGCGGATTAAAGCACGTCCATTATTGTCGCCAAATTTCATATTTATGGAATATTTGGTAGCAAGCGTTTAGTAGTGTTTTAAAGCAATTAGCAACTAGCAGTTAGCGTTTTACACAAAATGCTTGTTTCAAAACAAGCAACTAGTATTCATAGTTTTTCTAAACGCTCCAAATCAAAATGCTACTTCTAGCTAGTAGCACTTACGAACAACAAATGTTTCCACTTACTAGTATAGTTATGTTACCAAACGTTTTATAAAAAAAAACAACTACTGCATGTTGTTGATGCTTACTGGTATTGTTTTCCTCTACTGCTTACTGTTATAACTTCTTGCTACTGCTACCTTCGCCAGAAATTTACTTAATGGGTCCAACTATCAAATTTATATAAATTAGCCTTATATATCATTTAAATTAGCCTTATATATCATTTGGTTTGAGGAAATACATTACTTCATACGTCTCAAAATTATAGTTCCCGTTTCTATTTTGGAATGTCATAACATAGTAGTTCTCTTTTTGTCTCAATCAATAAAAAAATTAATTGGTGGAGATGATATTTGACTGTTTGAAAAGTGTAACGGTTTCTTTTTTTAAAACTATATATTTTTTTATCTGTAACAATAAAGAACTCACCCTCCCTACAATATTCCAATCAACACTCACTTATAACAACCAAAGATAATTTGTAATGATACACGCGCACACATGAAAGCCCCACTCTCTCCTGGAACAATACTAATGAAAGGGGACGAAAGACTATAGAAATTAGATTTACTGTTGCAATATGCTCGCATCTACTACTCAGCCTCTGTCTGAACCTTGCAAGCTCTGATACAAGATTACACGTACAGTACTTCAACCAAACCAAAAATACCCTCTTAACCACCACAATCCACCTTACATCTTCGCGTGTAAATATACTAAAACGTAAACCTAAATCCACTACCAACAGAGCTAGAAGAGATATCATACTCTCCAGTAAAGAGGAACAGATAGAGATAGACAATACTTAGCCATACTATTGTAGATATATACAGATCATTTAACTATTTAATTTATACAGAGGGTATGGTGTCAGAATATTGCTGAAAATAGTATGATGTCAAATTAAGATAAATATCACAAAGAAAGAAACATCACCCCAGACCACATACATGCGCGATCTATTCCATTGTATCTACTAACATTTAAAAGTTACGATAAACTAGAAAACTAAGCTAATTAGGTCTTAATAGATGTGACCACAATTATTTGTTATGTGAATACTAGAGACAAAAAATTATCATCAACCATCCAGACAACACATACAACACAAAACACAACACTATGCACATACCAACTAACCAACCCTAACTAATCTTATATCCTATGTCAATCCAATCTCACTTTTTAGTTAAGAGGAAATTCTAAATCTTCAGATAGAGAGAGATTCTAGCAAACATACAAGCAGTCTAAGTCTCTGTCCTCCATATACTAGGGAATCTGCGCAGTATACATAGATACAAATCACAGGAAGCGATTAATGTAGAGATGTCCGCAAGAAGTTTCTACCATGAGTTTCAGATAATACAGATAATTTCCTGTTTGAAAAGATTTAGTACTCTCCAAAAGCCGTCGACCTATTCTCGTATTTATGAGATTCTAGGTCAGTAGACATACTTCGCGCTAAAATATCGTCTAGTGTATAAAGACATTGCAAACGTTAAATTGTTATCTACAAAAAAATACACTATCACGATGAGAATTTTCTTATCTTTACGTACACGGGCACTTCAAAACAATTTCAACAAAAAAAAATTATTTGTCCATTATGGGCATTGAATATTACACATTACAAAATCACAAGCGATTTGTGATGTAAGTTTTAAAGTTCAAATCAGAAATCAATTGTATTTTCACAAATGTGACCTAATTTTTAAATCACTCGTGATTTCCAAAATCTCGTGTGATTTTCAAATTACAAATCACATGTGATTTCGAAAAGCACATGTGATTTTTTAAGTGCGTAAATCTGAACATTCACAAAAAGTAACTCGAATTTTTTTATCCAAAGTATATAAAAGTGCCCCTCGAATAAAAAAGAATTTTATGTTTGACATAATGGTATAATTAGTTTCACATAACGATCCACATATATGAGAATTTTAATTTTCAAAAACGATGATGAAAGTAGGTTTTTAGTACTAATTTTCAAAAACAATGATGAAAGTAGGTTTTGGAACTTCATGCAGAGTGCTTGTGTTTCACTCATTAGAAGTTATTTTTCTTAAGTAAAAAGTATTGATTGACATGCATAACTTGATGTTTAATTATAGGTTTAATTTTATGTATTAATATTTTGTTGATGATAAAAAAAGATTCATTTCTTCACAAACAAATTAATTTGTGGTCACATCTATTAAAGTACCTAATTAGTCATAGTTTTAAGTTTTCAAATTATAGTAGATGTTAATGTAGCTAACTAATTTGTATGTTTAATTAATATATATTAATTTAAATTTTATATTTTCACAACCCATCCATTATATTATATTATGATATATTTGAAATCTATCGGGTCCTATTTGAGATTAACCTATAATAGATTAGGCATACGGGTGATGCCGTTTTAGTAGATTTACACGCAAAACAAAGTTGTTTTGTGGTTAATGCGGTCGTTTTGTTTTTTTAGGTCATATTCGGATTTGGGTTGTAATTGGATCAGCGGGTGTTATTTCTAGGCTCGGTTTCATTATAAAGTAGGCAGTTATGGGCAATAGTGTACTAAGCAAGCATTCTACGTGTCTTATTCAGTAGGCAAAATATGGGCGGTAGTGTACTAACCATACATTCGATGCATCTTCTTCAGTACATAACACATGCAATATACATATCTCTATGCATATATCTCTCTCTCTCTCTTGCATATCTTTCTCTCCATAAGTATTCACAGATAGGTTAGATTAGATACGAAGGAGTGATGGTTGTTTGGTGGTTTAGGTGTTTCAGATATCTTTCTCTTTCTCTAAATATATACACATATCTCTCTGTATGCATATCTTTCTCTTTTCAATATTTTTGGTGGTGTTAAACAAGCTAAACTAGATGTTTTATCATTGATGTGAGGTCATAAATTATGGTATTTTTTATTTTAATGATTTGTATAAGTTTTATGATCTTTTAAGTGTGTAAAATTTTGGAAAAGGGTGTATTATGTATGGTGTTTGGAACCGCTTCTAGGTTTTTATACATGATTTTAATAAAAGCTTTGATTTAGGCTATACGATCTTTATAAAGGGCATGTTTTGGGTGGTTGTTGATCTGTGTAAGTTTGATGATGTTTTAAGTGTATAAGATTTTATATAGGGTGTATTACAGATGCTATTTAGAAATGCTTCTAGGTTTTTTATTGACACGCTTTGGGTGGAGGGGGGGGGGGGGGGAGGGGGGGGGGGAGGGGTGGGAGGCGGGGTGGGGGGGGGGGGGGGGGGGGGGGGGGGGGGGGGGGGGGGGGGGGGGGGTTGGTGGGGGGGGGTGGTGGGGGGGGGGTGGGGGCGGGGGGGGGGGGGGGGGGGAGGGGGGGGGGGGGGGTGGGGGGGGGTGAGGGGGGGGTGGGGGGGGGGGGGGGAGGGGGGGGGGGGGGGGGCGGGGGGGGGGGAGGGGGTTGGGGGGGGGGGGGGGGGAGGGGGGGGGGGGGGGGGGGGGGGGGGGGGGGGGGGGGGGGGGGGGGAGGGGGGCGGGGGGTTGGTGGGGGGGGGGGGGGGTGGGGGAGGTGGAGGGGGGGGGGGGGGGGGGGGGGGGTGGGGGGGGGGGGGGGGGGGTGGGGGGGGGGGGGTATATAAATGTTTGCCAGTTTTAATTACGGTTTTTATGCTCCTGAGGCTTTAGATATTTTGTCTGTGATTGATTGCAAATGTATTGTTGCCATATTAAAAAGCCCCAATATTTTACCTCAGCTTTTCATTCTTTATTGTCTATCTATGTAAATCTTGAAAAGTGATAGGTTTCTTTAGTAGATTTGATTAATTTTTGTGTTGTATGTAATTAAAGAGGAGTTGGGAATTCATGATTTAAGTTATTATTTGTCTGGTCTATAAGTTGTGTTCAAGATTGTTATATACAACTATTGGATTCAAGGTTCGCCCAATGGGCGGGCAAGTTTTGTTTAATAATTTAGATGAAATCATATTGAATGTTAGGTTTGTTTTGTTTATTTAAGAAGGCTCTGAATCTGATATCTGTTAGCAAATCTTGTTATCTGAATCAGTTTTGGTTTAGATAATGTACCTGAATCTGATTTCCATCTTAATCTGAATAAGTGGTGAGAAATCTGAATCTGAATGAATTAAAACTGTGTGTTTTGGTAAAAATATCTAGATGTGTTAAAATTTTTACAATTTAAATATAAAACGATTGCATTCGCACAATAAGTAAACTATATTAAATAAAAAACAAATTTATAATATAATCAATCTAAAGTTAAAAGTATTTTAAACAAAACATGCAATCTCATGTTTATTCGACAAAAATAAACGTGTCAAAGTTTGAATTGAACTTTTATAACGATCAACTAAATGAGTCGCGTTAGAATTGAGATGCATGAGTATAAAACCGTACCCTTCAATTTGAACAAAATGTGAATTGACACATATCAACTTATACACTCTTTATCTAATAAAACATATACAATAATTTTATTTAATACTTTTAATACAAAAGATAAATGTGAAACAAGAAAAAAATCAAGAAATAAAAAAACACCAAAATAAAAATAATAATAATAGCAAAGTAAAAAATAAATAAAAACAAAATAAAAGTAAGAAAAAAATTACATTAAAAGGTGTTAAGACACCTCCTCTACATCCAATTCAGTAAGAGGTTTATGTCTCTTGCTGTCTCTTAATGATCAGAAAAAAAAACAATCGCTCTTTAACATGCTTGCCTCTTATTGCCTCTGAATGAATGGAAAAACCATAACAGTCTTATAGGACCTAAATGTACTGAACCGACGTTTCTGATGAGTCAGATTTTAAAACGTTGTTAAGAGGCATTTCTGAAAAAACAAACACCACCTTAATTTAGAGTAAATTTTTGTAATTTTTTAATTGAAGTAATGGCATTTAAAATTTCTTAAAATATAACTTGGTTAAATAAAGAAAATGATATAGCTAATTGACGAGGTGTCATTTTATATACTTTTTCGGAGTCATTTAACCCCCTAAAACATGCAAATATGCCCAAAATACTTGCTTAATCGTTTCTTTTTGTGTTTTTAGCATTTGGGAAGCTTTTGGAGGATATACACGTGACTTGGGCTCATTTGAAGAAAAATCGGACAAGATTACAACTCTACACCAAAGTCGATAAAGAAAATACGTACAGTGGCTGGAGACGACGTCAGAAAGACTTGTGACACCATCAGGATTACAAAGCGACGGTGTCAAGAAATTTTAGACGGCCGACATAGTGAAACCCTAGAAGATTCGACGAAGCCACGGCGTCATGATTATAAAGTGACGCCGTCGCGGCCTATTTTCTATATATACAAACTCGTGTTTTGCGTTTTAAGTGTGAAACTTTTGGGAAATGAACTTCATAATTAGGGTTCGAGCTTAGCAGCTTTTAAGGTCGTTTTTAGGGTGTGAAAACCCTCTTATATCAGCCTTATACTCATGTTTTAATCAAATGAAGTCATTTATCTCTTATTCATTCAAGATATCTATGTGTTGTTTGATTAATTATTGTTTTTTGCTTCTTCTTAACATACTAGGATAGATCCATCAATATTTACTTATGATTGCATGAAACTTAGTTTGTAGATACTTTTAATATTGCTTCTTGTGATAGATGTGCGCGTTAGGCTTTAGAAAACGGGCTATAAAATATTACATTAGCATAGATGTCTAGGGAAACGCGATTATGTAGAAAGGATTCCATCAGTAACAGTCTTCATACTACCTTACCCATCTATGGATGATCATCTCTTAAGTGTTTTAATGCATGTAATGTACCGATAACGCTCAAATTGAGTATGTTTTTAGTAGCGTTATCCGTACTTTTGTATAAGTTATTTGGCTATATATCTATGGTTTTGTTACTTTATTGTATCAAAGTGTGTTTGCAAGTTTATTTGTAGCCAAGTACAGGAAAAGTGTTGAAAAGAGCGAAGAAATCAAGTATTATACGAGTACGAAGAATCCCAAATCAAGGCTAGAGATCGAATGCATTTCAAGAGTACAAGAGCCAACCATTCGAGCTTCCAAGTCCCAAGGATGAGCCTAAACGAAGTATTACTGAAGTATGAGACCCACGACCAAGCACGATTCAATCGAAAAGCTTAAACGCAAAATCGAGCGACATTCACCCGGGGACGAAGCCCCAATTGGCTGGCTAAGACCTCCAGCCGGGCGGATCCCCTATGTCTGATAAACCCTTTTTATCTTGAAGCTCCTTAAATGATCAAGAAGGATCTAGACTCCTATTTCCTGGCATTATATGATCCTTTGGCCCCGAGGCAAGCATTGAATACCCCAAGGCCTTTCTAGTAGTATAAATAAGGTGCTTTGGCTAGTGTTTTGATCATCAACTACAACAAATCTCATAATCAATCAATCTCACCATAAAAATCTCTACCACTCTCTCAAAGCCATAAACCCTTCTTAGAATTCTAGGAAAATCCCAGAAGATTGAAGGAGAAAGAAGCTATTTTAGGAGGTCAAGAACATCAAGAATTCTTCAAGGCATCCAAGCCTCATTTCTTGTAATCTTTACCTACTTTGTAAGAACCTTTTAATTATGTTTATGAATCCTTTAATTTCTAGAAATATGTCTTTGATTGCTATGAGTGGCTAGTATCTTTATACACTTGATTAAATGATGTTTGTGGAATGATGATTTGTTTATGATTGTGATAACATGTTTTCTTCAAATTCAAGCTATTTCTAAGATCCAAATCAATTGTTTCCTTTTGTCTATGATTGGCTACCTTTTGTATTGACCATTTCTTAAACGGATTGATCTAACAAGAATCATAATTGTAGGTGTTAACATGATTGTGAAACGAACCGCGAATCAAACTAGTTAAAACATAAAGTAGTCTTGACGTGATTGATTGACATAAAGCTTGGTTTTTGTCACTTAAGCGGTCTTGAACAAAGAATTTGAAGGTTTTGAAAATAATACATTAGATCACCATCTAATTCATATAACTCCACATGCAAATTGTTTATCACAATATACGAATCGTGATTTCCCAAACTAGTTTAATCATAGTGTAGCTTTTAAATCATTTGAATCTTAATAATCATCATTATTTGCTTGTTAGAATTGCTAGCTTCGAATTTTAAACCATCTAAACACACTATTCCCCGTGAACTATCCCGGCTTACCATACAATATCTTGCTATCAACGGACGAGTACACTTGCTCGTATGTGTTGCTAAGAAATTCGGTGTTATAATTTTAAAACTTATCCGTATCGCACGCATTAAGATTTTGGAAGCCCGTATTTTGCCGGGATTTGATCGTTGTTTTAGTTTTAGGTTTCTTGCTTAAACCATCCGAGATTCCTAACCTTGTTTTCTAAAATTTTTTTAAGCTTCTTCACAGGCAACAAGCGCCAGTCCGCTAAGGCTGACTAACCAATCGGGCACGGCTCGTTCCCTCACGACCACCAGACCACCACATTCGCCCCGGTTCGTGGTAGTTAGTAGTTTCAGCCGTCGACTGGAGGCTTTCTGAGCAGCCCGAACATTTTCTTGTACCGTATTTTGCACCCTTTTTTCGAGGAAGCAAAGCCTAATTCTAATTCTTCTGTAGTTCGAGTCTTGTTCTTGAATGAACACACGTTCTATAGGACAAGAACCAACTACTCCTTATTCAGAACCCAAACTCTTCATCCACCATACCAAGAAGAAAAAGAAGAGAAGAAACCCATTCATACCCGTTGAAAACCGAATTCTCAAAGTTAATTACCCAACTTTTGAGAATCTTTTTGAAGCCATAGTTGTTTATAACCCATTCTTGATCTACCATTCCCTATGGCCAATGATCAACTTATGTGGTGTTTGGGGAAACAACCGAGCCATAGCACCCACTCCTGGGGCCGCTTCATCGTGAGTGGACCTTGGAGACAACTTCACCGTTAAAGGTCATCACCTCTCGATGATCAAAGAGAGACAATTTGACAGAAGTGCGTGGGCCGATCCGCACAAGCACATCGCCGAATTTGTTAAGATTTGCGGAATGATCTGATATGGAACAACCAATGCGGACGCAATCAAACTTAAACTGTTTCCATCATCCATCGCCAGTGATGCCAAGGTGTGGTTCAACGAACTAAGTCCCAGTGTTATCGCTACTTGGGAACAAATGAGACAAGCGTTTATAAGCAGAATCTTTCCACCCGCAATGTTCGACCGACTCATGGGAGAAATTCGAGGTTTCACCCAACATCCCAATTTTCCTTAGGGAATTTTCTTAATTGCTCTTGTTGAGATATATTATATTATATAGTGTATATTATCCGACGTATCAAACCATAATCCAAATCTTCTACCATGGACTTGACGAAGCTACACAAGCTATCCTAGATGCCAGAGGAATCTTCCTCTACAAAACCCCTAACGAAACACACCAATTGCCAGAAGATCGTGTACTTTTGAAACTCAATTTGTCTAAGGACATGAAAGCTAAACCTGACAGATTCATGAAAACTATGATCCGATGGTCTTGGTGAGTCAAACCACATGATATCCATTTTTATGAGAGAAAGTAGTGAGATGGAAGATGAAGTTGATATTAGATGGAAAATGAATGAAAGATACAAATGACTTCACCCCTCTATGGAAGCCATAGAGGGGTATTTATACCACCACACATTACATAGGAATCCTATAATGACAACACTAGTCCCTATGTGTGGTGATATGGTAAACTATGGTAGTTCTTAACTTAATCAGAAATTTCCCCAGACTTTATATTGACTTGTTTGATTAACGCATCACATTGTTCTTTTGATTGTACACGTTTTGGTTTAATCAGCTTCCAAAGTGATGCAATGTTTTTCAAGAGTTGTAAAACTCTTACAAAGTTTATCGTAAGTTTCTTTATCAACAAAATCCTTTTTGTTGAGAAGCTCAGTCTTGAGTTCAAGATACTTTTGACATTCATTCACAGTCTCACAACCATCATTCACAGACAAATTCACAACAGTTTCTAGAATATCATGATCAATGGCTTGTGCCAAGACTCGTTCATTTTCACTCAAAACTTGATTCATTTTAACATCGAAAGTTCTGGACTCCAAGCGACGTTGTTCGATAGTCTGTTCCATTTGATAAAAGATATTTTGGACATTGGCAAGTTCATCAACCAAGTATTGATTGAAGTTATTGAAGATATCTTTTAATTCTTTTATAAACGGAATAATTTCATCTCGAAAACAAGCCTTTGTATGTTAAAACCCCCACGTGCCCTCAGTAATAGCTGTGGCAGTGGTTCTTTCTTTGACAACCTGATCAAAGCCAGCAAGAT
>BQNB010148094.1:0-16346 GCA_026074375.1 Tanacetum coccineum | reverse complement strand
GCTGATTTTATTAATACTCCAAACTAGAATCGTTCTGCCTTCTGCAACAATGATGATGATGATGATGACGAGGAGTATACTTTTGCAATCATACCCGTCTTACCAATCGAGGAACCTGATAACTCTCTAAGTATGGGGGACGAGCATCTTAGCACTATTCTGAAAACAGAATCAGATGAATTAATAAAGTCTAGTGATGAGAACCTTGTCCTAATACCAAGTGAGTCCGAGGATTTTTCCGATATCTAAAGTGAGTGTGATGTGCACGATTGTGATGATTCTCAAACGACAAATTTTCCAACGTTTTCTAATCCTCTCTTCGACGATTCTACCTCTAGTGATGATGAGTCAAGTCATGAGGAGGTTATTCACGAAATAAGTTTTAAAACTTATTCGAACCCTCTTTTTGATCTTGACGAGGAAATCATTTCTAGTGAGTTTAATCCGATTCATAATGAAGATCTCGATTCTACTCCGAAAAAAGATCGTTTTGATACCGAGTCTTATCTTCTTGAATCATTACTCAATCATGATACTTTGATGGCTTCCTCTCCCAAGATTGATTCTCTCCTCGATGAGTTCGCCTGTGAACTCATAACAATTCCTCCAAGAATTGTTAATAGAGAGCACGAGGAATATATTAGTCTTTTGGAGAGGTTGCTATACGATAATTCATTGTTGGGAATTATATTTGAGTTGATAAGACAAAACAAGAATGAAACATGAAGGACTTAAAGGAAAAGGACCTAAATCGACAATAAGAGATTCTTCAAGCTGGTGGAGTATATTCTACAAAAGATGGAAGATATCAGAAGATACTAAAAGATATGCTCAAGAAGAATAAAGATAAAGATTAAAAGATTTAGTTTCCTTATTGTATTTATTATCTTCATTTGTAAGTCATGATCTCTCCCTATATAAAGAGATCATAGACACATAGTTTTAGCATCCAGAAAAGTGTGTGTGTGTACACTGGATCAAATGTAGACATCTAGTTGTGGTGTAGCGTCAAGGATCTTATGATTCCTGTTATTGATTAGGTGGTAGCTATTATATTCTGATCAAATATAATTGGGGCTTAGAGTGAATGATAATGAAGAAAAACCTTGTTAATGATAACATTGTTCTTTATGTTTTGATTCCGATGTGCTTGTTATTGTCTACTTTACATTCAATTTTCATTCCAATAATGATGACAAGCTTGAATTCACGGTGTTCTTGCTTTCAAAGGAGAAAATCTCCTCATTACTTCATCACATCGGAGTCTTTAAAGCCTTCAAAGATTTGTATCTAAAAGGCCAATGTTGATTTATTAGAGTGGTCAATCCTATCTTGGATGTTATGTTTCTCACATTTCTATCCTCCTTGCATGCTCAAGTTTGGGGATCAGTCTGGTCAAGACTCGGTTAACAAAAATAAGCGATTCGTGGGTGGCAACCCATGCTTATCCTTATATAATTATATAGTAGTAATGAATAAGTGTGTTGTGAGAGGGCTCGCTTCTTCATTTCTCGTGTTTTGTGTTTTCTCCTTGTGTATTGTTCAGGATTGACCGGATTTTGAAGCCTCTCGCTGCTCATGGTTTTTTCCTTCGTTAACTACGAGCTTCACATCCCAGATTCATTTATGGGATCCATATTCAAAATCTTACCGAATAACGTTTATTCTTTATGCCATATCTTAATAAACGACTTAGGATTTAAGTTAGAGGACCTTCTTAAAACTGAGGACAATGTATATTTAGTTCTAGTATTGGGGGGATTCTATCATTTTGATTTTGCCTGCAGCGGCGCTGAGTTTTTAGTGTAATCACCGTTTTTTACCAACAAAAATGCCAAAAAAGTAAAAAATTTAAAAAAAGTTCAAAATAAAAATAAGTGTTTTGTCACAATTTTGGATGTTTCCTGCTGGGTAGAATAAGAATAAAATTTTGACTCTGATCGGAGACTGTTGAGCTCTAGCTTGTTCCTTTACTTTTAGGGACTAAGCATTCGCGGATTTCTTTTTTTTAAAGGGAATTTAAAATTTGCGGAAGAACGAGAAAATGATAGAGTTAATTATGTGTTAGATGCTAAACAAGGATTATTGGAAATCTTATAGATCTCATAAGTGTAATTTGTGGGCTTTTTCCTCCCATTAGCTCCTAACCTACTATTATTACGTTGCTATTTTTAAAAATTAAACTTAAATCAACAATTTTTGAAATATAGTCAATAACATTTTTATCTTGGTTCAAATTTATACTTAAATTTTCTAAAAAGAAGTTTTCTCTATATATCGTGGTAATATAAAGTATTGAAAAAAAAATGATGATGAGTAATAATTATAAACTGTGGGCTGATAAAAGTTTGTTGCATCTTGCCGGCTCACAACCGATGTTGCAGCCTTCTAAAAAAGGCCCATAGTGAGAATAATAATCTGAGACCGATAAAAGTTTGCTGCATTTTGCTGGCTCATAACCGATGTTGCAATCTTCAAAAAGGTCGAGGATTTACATTGTATCATGGTTATATTAATGTTAAGTGTGAAATAATGTGATTTAATAAATATAGGGAAAATCTCTTTTTCTTAAATTTAAATATGCTTTCGAACTAAGACTATTTCGTTTTAAGTTGTGGTTTTTCTAAATAAGTTATGTATAAACGGGAAGCCTAAGAGTTTCTGAAACCGAAGGTCCGTGAGTCCCGATACTAGTCTCTGTGGGGTGTCAAAAGCCTGGTCACTTAGCCGCAAGGTTGGGATGTGCCGTGTCGGATAGTACGCTTCATGGATGATCTCGCCTTCAAACTCATTATTCTCGAGTGGAACGTGAAGCATAGAAATTTTGCAAAACGTTGATCCATGGTTGAAATTCGAAATGGCACATTCACTTAATATATAATAATTGTCGGGAGCGAAAAGTTCACAAGTTACAAATATGAGTAGTGTTATCATCTTAAATTATATTTAACAGTGATTTCGTTTTTAAGCTTGGTTTGGGACAAGTGAAAAGGCGGAGACGATGAATTTATCTTTTTGGGGCATTTTAGAATTGAAATGCTTCTTATTCCGTGACCCTAAAGGTTATGAAAATAACGAAAGTCAAACATGTTAGTTAGTTGCTAAGAATAAGAATAATGAAAAATACAAAAATATGTATGGTAATAAGTGTAAATATTTAAAAATGGTCAAAACGGGGCTTTTCAAAGCTATTGATTCTTTAATTTCCCTTGATGAACACTTAGCTACTTTTCGAGGTAATTAGTCGAGGGGGATTGAGATTCTTAGTTTTCTTAAGTGTTTACTTATAGCATTGCGTGAGGACAAAGACATAGTTTAGTATGGTGGGATTTTGGTATGTGAACGTATTACCACAATACCTTTTACTTAATAAAACGACCCTAAACGACCAAAAATGCACATAAAATGCCATATATATGCTTGTTTTTGTGTTTGTACTGTGCAGGTATGGGATATTTAAGAAAATGACAAAAACGAAGCCAAAACAACAAAACCGAGCACGAGAGGGCGGGGGGACATAAAATATTATATAATGGGAAAAAAAATGAATTAAGTGGGAAATAATAATAAATGGGAACAAAAATGAAAGACGTTTGAAAAGTCAAAGTCAACAAAAAAGTCATCACCGACAAGTCAATAGTATAATCCAAAAGCCGAATCCCGAAGAGATATTAATGCCCACCCAGTACCCATATATGGGCCGGGTCAGAACCATTATGTCATTAATGTTATAGCTTAATAAGCCTTTTATCATTAATGGCCCAACATCCCTTTTTCTATATTGATGGACCCAACCATTCATACCTGAGGCCCAAAGAACATTTTAACGATAGTTAGTCCCTTACCCCATGGTGTTAATCTCCCAAGGACTATTATTGCAACAACAAACTTATACAATCCTCGGGGGCCAAAACTGTTAAATCCCTTATATCATTTACACCACAAGGACTGTCTATGCAAACACATATATCAAAATGAGGGACCTAAGTTGCCATTTCAAAAAAAAAATTAAATTACCCAGTATATCCCCAAATCAATTTTCCCATCCAGTCACTATTCATCATCTCTTTCACCTCGACCTATGCACCCACAGACAAAACTATCACCTTCCCTCAACCCCACCCAAACTCCACTCACAAAACAACACATGCCACCTTGGAATCAAATTATAACACTCTTTAGTCCTTGTATAAGACAAACAAAATCAATGGTTGTGATGATAGAACTTGGTGAACACTCCAAGGACTTTGATAGCAATGATGAGTTTTTGACTTACCTCATAGATATAAAACAATGAAGACCAAGCCTTGAAGATTTTTCGTATAAATTGGTTCATTGTATGCCTTTTCCAAGGCAAATAGATTTTTAAGTTTTAGTTTTTCAGCTTATATTTACAGTCTTTTTTTAGCTTATTGTACTGTTTTTATTTAAGTCAGTGAAATTTAAGTTTTTAAGTTAAATTTTGTTTTTAAGATTAATGCATTTTATGTTATAAAACTGTTTTGTAAGCTCTTTTAAATTGTTTTTACCTTTACTTAAGCTGATACTTAAGCATTATTAGCTAGTATATAGCTTTTTAGTGGTCTTAAGTTCCTTATTTACATAAAATCACAAAATCAGTTCAGTCATTTTGGAGCAAGGTAAATCATGGATGGCCTTGGGTTAGTGTTTCATGGAAGCTTTAAGAATGGTTTATAAGCTGTTTTGGGTTTGATATGCTTCATTTCCAAAAAGCTATGAACTCTTGTAAGATCTCATTTTTCCAATTTTTGCTAATTTCTATGCATTTGCTTAAATCTGCTTAATGTGTGCCTAATCTGTGTTTTTAATACTATTTAGATGTTAATTATGCTTATTTGATCTTGTTTGGTGAATGTCATAATCTGTTCTAGCTTCAAATTGTGATTTTAGAATCTAAAGGGGTGTTTGGATTAAGGTTTAAGTTCTTGTCAAAAATCTATTATAGTGTTTAAAGTTCTTAAAAATTAATTTAGATTGCTTTTAAATCTTTTTAGATCATGTTGGATTAAGTTTTGAGCAAATGTTCAAAAGATTTCATGATTTTCTACTTAGGTTTTGACTCTGTGGTATTTTAAAGTTTTAAACAAGCATAATCTTGGATTCTTGGTTTTGGTTATGTTTATGAGTTTGAACATGTTTTATTTGAGGTCTTAAAAGTTTTTAACATCTGGTTTTACAGTTTCAAGACTTGTTTCATAGTATGCTAAGATTTCATAGCCTCATTATGTCCAAACTGTGAAGTTTTATAAGTATAATATGTCTAGGCTTTGATTTTAAGGTTCAAAGGTGTTGAGTTAAGTTTTTAAGGTCCTTATGCATTTCATTTTGTAGTTAATATCTGGTTTTGAAGTTACTTGATCTGTCTCATAAGTTTTTATGAATATGGGTCAAAACTGTCTTGTTTTTCTAGTCTTTGGGTTAGTCGTTATCCTTTTTAAATCTTAGATTTAGGATAGTTTAAGTTTAATCTAGCTTCTGAATTTTTGAGCATAAGTTATTTGGAGGTTAAAGTTAATTTGTTTTTGCTTTTTAGGGATTGAATATAACTTTTACTAGGGCTGCAAGTAGCTTAAACAGGCCTTAGTAGGCTGTTTTGTGCTCAGTTTAGCTAAAAGCTCATTTGAGCTTTTTAAGCTCTTAGCTTGTTAAGAAATGCTTAAATTAGACTAAGATTAAGTCATTAAGTCTGTTTAGAGGATTTAGAAGCTTTTTAGTTTAAGATTTTAGCTTTTAGAAGTTTTTTTACAAAATCTGTCATGACTTATAGCCAAAAATGGCTTCTGTGACAATTTCATTTAATCATAGATTTCTTGCCCTTAAATCTGTTTAAATTTTTGCTTTTAATGCTTAATCATGTAGTTTAAGTGTTGTTCGTATTAGGTTTTAAGTCTTTTAGCTTATTATGTAGCTTGTGATAGCTTATTTTGCTTTAAAAAGTTGTCCAAAATCTGTCTTAGGTTTATTAAGTTAAGTCTGCTTGAATTATCTTAATACTGTTGGGTTTTGGCTTATTTTCTGGCTTATTCTTAAGTTTTTAGCAAAAGTGGCTTTTCAAAAAGTCCTTATTTTAAGCTTATTAAAAAATTTTGTTCAAATAGTTTTTCAAAAAAAAAATATTTATTTTTAATCAAAAAGGAAGCCTTGGGGTCGAACCCATGACCTCTCCTTTGACACATAGCCTCGCACACTCACACACTAAAACCAACTGCCCTTGGGGTCTTTTTTCAGTTATATTCTTGCACTACTTTATTTATATAGTCATTTTAGCAGTTTTGCTTATTATAGCTTTTTTAGCTTTTTAAGCTTATCCGTTAAGCCAATTTTTAAGTTAGCATTTTTCTCACATTCCTCTTAGCTTAAAGTACTTTCTGTAATTTTTCTAGATTTTTATAAATTAGTTTACTATTTTTAATTATTTTATTTCATTAAAACTGTTTTTAATTCATATTAAATAAAATAAAAGTCAAAAAAATATAATTCTCTTTTTTTAAAATTTTCTTTTATCATTTAGGACTTAGGAAAATTAAATTTGCTTTCGTAGGGTTAAATTTGTAGAATTTTGTTTTTTAAAGAACGGGATTTGGTCCCGTTATCGTTTTTCTTCGTTTTTTCACTTTAAATGCTTACGTTTTTTGTTTACTTTTCTTTGTTCTTGCATTTTAGTCACTTAGGATTTATAAAAAGTTAAAAAATCATTTTAGGATTAAATTTTGATAATTTAGGTTTTGAGTCGCGTTTTTACGTTCCCGTTTACGTTTTTAGGGTTTTAGCTTTAATAAATTTCGTTTTTAGTTTGTCTTACTTGTTTTTCCTAGTAGAAATAGAAAACCTAATCTAAATTTGATTATTCAAGCATTGTTCCACAAACCGATTCTCGATTCTCACATTCACGCCTCGTCGGGACACGACCCGGGAAGGTTTTTTAGGGTTTTACTTTGAATAAAAGTAAAAATTTCTTTAAAAGCCTTTTAGAATATTTATCATTGATAACTATGAGTTCAACTCTTATTTTATTTATATTATATATTCATAGTATATTGTATTTATATATTAAAGGTGTGGTTTCGAACAAGTCAAGGTTCATTTTGTTTCTGCGAACGATGGTTTGAATAGAATGCTTCGGCATAAGCTTGAGGGATGTGTGTTGAGCTCGGTCTGGGTGTCGGTCGCGATCCCTTTAGTAAGAAGTTAATCTGGTCTTCGAGCTCAAGATGTCTTCGGTCAGGTATTTTTGAGGGCTTGTGAGGTGTAGATATAGCTTGATCGGTTTGACGAATTTTTTGTTGTCATTCAGCTAATGGTGTAGAAGGCGAGGCTCTCAATGATTTCCCATGATTCGTCGGTATTCTTATCGCAGAGTTTGCCGTCGGCGGCGCGGTCAATCTCGCACTTAAGATTAAAGGAGACATGATCATAAAATTTTAGATCTGAAGCCAACGATCGATGCCATGATGAGGGACTTTTTGTAGTAAGTCATTGAAATGAGTCTATGCTTAAGATAGAGATTCCTCCATGATGTTGTTGGGGAACATCAGGATTTTACATTTGCGGATTTTTGCTGGCATTCTGGTAGAAATATTGAGCAAGGAATACGAGTAGTAAGATCCTACCATTGTGTGATGGAATCCTACCGGTAGACTTCTAGCAGTTGCTAGCTTGATTGCGAAGGGAAATTTGAATAAACGCAGGCGCGTTCTTTCCCTGTTTTCACCGTCAAGGTCAAGTGAGTCCATAAGTTTTAAGAAATCCTTGAGGTGTTGGTTTGGATCCTCGGACCGAAGTACGTGAAATGAGCATAATCCCACCTAGTTTCTCCACCAAAGGATGGTGTCGGATTCGAAGTAGGTACATGTTGTTCCATATGGGGAGCTCGAATGGTATTCCTATTGCTTTGTGGTCCTCTTTTAGGTAATCTCCTAAGAGTACGAATGGGGGATTCTCGTCTCCCATGGAGTTGATAAGAAGGGGTTACGAAACTAGTTAACACGAAGAAAAAGATAGATACAAGAAAGCTATTATACGAATTAAAGTATCATTAAAAGGATTTCAAGCGAGTTAGAACTAAGTTAAACTATGATCAATACTAACTATCCCACGCAGCGTGCCAATAAATTATTGCGGTGTCGTTGAACTTCAATAAGAAGTTTTACAACTCACTAGGTAGTGTAGTACTAAACCTTGTAGTAGTAGTATAGGCAGAATTGGGGTTTGTTATCGTTCTTCTTGAGGAATAATGTTGGGGATTTATGTTTTCCTAACTTAGTACCGTTAGTTATAATAGTTAGTACCGACAGTTATAGTTTGTACTGTTAGTATTAGTTAGTATTAGTTTGTACCGCCAGTACAAAATAGTTAGTACCGTTTAAGAGATATGCTTGAGATATTATAGGAAAAGATATGCATTATCTTTTACGCGTTTTGTAAGTCTATTAGGGTTTATCCTTGGTGTATAAAAGGAACCCTACGGCGTTAGAAAAGATATCTCTCATCAAAAAGTAATCTCATAGTTAGTAATCTGTAATCGTTTTAGTAGATTAATACAAAAGTTTAGTTATCTTATTCTTTGTTTTCTTCTTAGCTAGTATAAGTTTAGTTTCCGTCATAACTTATTGTGTTCATTAGTCATTGTGTATCTGTAGTTTGTGTGGATCCTATCCAATCTTGACTACAACCCTTAACAGGGTAGAAAGATCTCATATTAAATCGGGGATCTACTAGTGGTTCAGAGCTTGTTGAGAAACTTGTTAAGGAAGAACTAAAACCCACAGTTAATAAACCTCTTTACCTTACAAAATCTATCAATGGTTGGATCAGATGTTGATACTTCCACAACCACAAACAAACACAAACAATGACACAACAATTCCCCTCAAAACTGTCTCAACCATCATAAATCACATTATTCTTAAGAAGAGGGACATGATGACATATGGGCCAATGAAAATGGAACATTTTTTGGCCCATAAGACTTCCTATTTGGGAAGTACATTCAAAGAGGCAAATGTTCATGTGAGTGTCTAGGCTCAAGAATGGAAACATGTCCTACCCTTGCTGAATATCAAGACTATAATGGTGGCCCTGTTGCTTTTGGAGGTAGTAAAGGTTACATAAGTGGTAAAGGTAAAATAAAAACAAGAAAGTTAGATTTTGAGGATGTGTGCTTTTTGCAAGAAAAATAGCATTTCAATCTCTATTCTGTGTCACAGATGTGTAACAAGAAAGAACAAGGTTCTCTTCACAGACACTGAATGTCTTGTGTTGTCTCCTGACTTTAAGTTACCTAATGAAAATCAAGTATTACTTAGAGTCTCTAGACAAAACAATATGTACAGTTTCAACCTAGAGAACATTGTTCCTTCTGGAGGATTAGCTTGTTTGATTGCAAAGGCCACTGTTGATGAATCTAACAAATGGCATAGGAGGTTGGGTCATGTTAACTTTAAAAACATAAACAAACTTGTGAAGGGAAACCTTGTAAGAGGTTTACCTTCAAGATTTTTCATAAATGACCCACATTGTGTTGCTTGTCAGTAAGGAAAGCAACACATAGGTCCTGTTAGGATAAATCAGTGAATTATATTAGTAAGGCCTTACAGCTTATGCTTATGGATTTATTTGGACCTACCATCTGTCAAGGACGCTTAATCCATAAGAACTTATTGCATATTATCACTGATGATTTTTGCAGGTTTTAGTTGGGTGTTCTTCTTAAGAATAAAGGATGAACTAGTGGAATCCTTAAGGACATTTATTAAGACAAATAAACGAACCATTTAATAATCAAAAGTTAAAACTTAAGATGTGATAATGGTCTGATATTTATGAACAGTGATTTTATGGAATTTATGGGGTCAAAAGGGATCAAGAGGGAATACAGTATGCCAAAACTCCACAAACAAAATTGAGTTGCTAATGAAAGAAACAGGTTATCCTTATGAGGCTGCTTAGAACTTGCTAGCAGATTCTTTTTTACCTAACACTTTTTGGGCTGAAGCAGTTAGTACTATTGTATTGTTCTGAACTAGGGATAGTGACCAATCCTCAAAATAAGGACTCCTATGAGCTTATTACTGGTAAAATACCAATGCATAAGCTATATAAAGACCTTTTGGGTGACTGTGACCATCTTGAGAATGCCATGACCACTTGGCAGTTTGATGGAATCTGATGAAGGGTTTTTTAGTAGGTATTCATCTAAATAGCAAGGCTTTTAGGGTATACAATTTAGAAACCAAAAGAGTTGAATAAAACCTGCATATAACCTTTTTAGAAAATAAACCAAATGTTGCAAAGAAAGGACCAAATTGGCTATTTGATCTTGATTATTTAACTGATTCAATGAATTATCAGCCTGTGAGATCGAGAATCAAGCTAACATAACATGCAGGTCAAAAGAGTCTAATCATATGCAGGTACCTACAAAGATAAAAAATTTTGATGCAGGAAATTCTAAAATGGAAGTTGAATCTGCTCAAGACTACTTTGTACTGCCAATATGGTCTTCTTATACTTTAACAGTTAAGAGCTCAAAAGCAAAGAATAAAAGTGAAAAGTCTACTAAGAATACTGATTTAAAGACAAATGAGAAGCCAGTAGATCAGGAGGATCAAGCCTTTTTGGATGAGCTTGAAAGGCTTAAAAGACAAGAAAAGGAGGCTAATGATGCAGTTGAAGCTCTTAGAAAGGAGTTTGCCAAAATACTAGGAATATGCTTTCTTCAAGCAGGAGCTGCTAGAGCTAGCAGTACTAACACAGTTAATACCGCTAGCACACCAGTTAGTATTGCTAGTCCTTCTGGTGGACTATCCTTCACTCATCTGACTAATACTGACCAAGATGATTTAGAAATACCTGATCTTGAGGATAGTTATGACAATCCTAATGATGGTATTTTTACCAATGCATCTTATGATGATGAGGGTGTAGTGGCTGACTTCACAAATTTAGAAACAATTGTGAATGTTAGTCCTATTCCCACATCAAGGATTAACTCTATTCATCCTTCAAATCAAAAATTCTGGAGATCCTAAATCAGCAGTTCAAAAAAGGAGCAAAAGTGAACAAAGTTCTAGTGCTTTGTTTTTGTAAGTTATATTTAAATTGCAGAGAAGAAATAATCTTATGGACTTCAGCCATTGTTTATTTGCTTGTTTATTGTCTCAAATAAACCTCAAGAGTTATCTGAAGCACTTGAAGATGAAAGTTGCGTTGATGCTATGCAGGAAGAACTGCTGCAATTCAAGATACATAAAAGTTTGGATTCTTGTAGATTTGCCTTATGGGAAGAAAGCAATTGGGACAAAATGGGTTTACAGAATAAGAAGGTTGTGTGAAGAGGTGTTGGGTTATCAAATATAGGGTATGGTTGGTGCCCAGGGTCATAGAGCAAGAGGATGGGATAGTCTATGATGAGGGTTTTTGGCTCTGTGGCTAGGATTGAATCCATTAGGATCTTTTTGGCCTTTGCTTTTATAATGGGTTTCATTGTGATAAGGATGGATTGTGAAATAGTGCCTTTTCTCGTATGGCATAATTGATGAGGAGGTATATGTGTCTCAACCTCCAGGTTTTGTAGATCCTAAGTATCCTAAGAAGGTCTATAAAGTTATGAAAGCCCTCTATGGTTTACACCAAGCTCCCAGAGCCTGGTATGCTACTTTATCTACTTTCTTGTTGAAGAGTGGGATTCGGAGTGGAACTAGTGACAAGACTCTTTTCTATTATAGGGAAGGACAATAAATGATTTTCAATGTTAGTACAAGTCTTATGTGGATGACATTATTTTTGCGTTCTATAAAGAGATCTTGTGTGATGAATTTAAGGCATTAATGAAGAACGTAGATTTCAGTTGACGTTCTATGGGAGAGCTACCTTCTTCTTGGATTACAAGTCAAACACCCCCCACTGAAAGAAGATGGTATTTTTATAAGTCATGATAAGTATGTTGCAGAAATCCTGAAGAAGTTTGATTTTGCCAGTGTGAAGACTGCTAGTACACCAGTTGAGACCCAGAAGCCTTTGGTCAAGGATGGGGAAGTTGCTGATGTGGATGTACACCTTTATAGATCCATGAATGGCTCTTTAATGTATTTGACTGCTTCTAGGCCGGATATTATGTTTGTAGTCTGTGCTTATTCTAGGTTTCAGGTAACTCCAAAGACCTCCCATCTAAATGCTGTGAAGAGAATCTTTAGGTACCTCAAAGGTAAACCCAAACTGGGCCTTTGGTTAATCTAGAGTGTCACATTTGACTGAAGCACTACTAAGATTGTTTAATATGTGGAGCAAATCTTGACAAAGAATCCACAACAGGAGGTTGTCATTTTCTTGGCAGGGGATTATTTCATTGCAATGCCATGAAGTAGACAATTATGCTACTTCTTACTACAGAGGCAGAATTGTTGCTGCTGCAAATTGTTTGTGGGCCAAGTTTGTGGATTCAAAATCAAAATGTTAGACTTTGGGTTTCTATTTTTATGGAACACAAAAGATATACATTGATAATGAGATTACTTATATGCATTGTAAAAGAATCCCAGTATTTCACTCCAAAAATCAAAAGCATATTGGAATTAGGCACCAAATCATTAGGGTTGCTTATGGAAGAAAACTTATCAGGTGCTAAAGATTCAACACTGATGACAATGTAGCTGAATCTTTTAACCCTAAGTTTGATGTTAGCAGGTTCAATTTCTTGATTGTTAACATTGGAATGATCAATCAATAGGTTGCATTAGTTAAGGGGAGGCAATATGATTTGTTGTACAGTTTATATGAAGTGTTGTGTGAGCAGAAGGATCTTGATCATGATGATGTTTTTCATAGAGTTCTTTGGGTTCTAGAGTGCACTTGAAGAGAGCTATAGATGGTACTAAAGAGCTCATGTTGCACAAATTCTTCCCCCCCAACCCCCCCTTTTTTTGGTTAACAAAAGTTAGTACCGATAGGCTTATCGTTAGTACCGACAGGCAAAGTCTGTACCGCTATAAAGCCGTTGGAGAAAATACCGCCAAGGGTCTAAAGTGTAAATTGAAACGGTTTCTTTGATCTTGGGTTTGTTTAACCTATATAAACCCATCTCAATTGCATAATTTACTCACATAATATCTCCTAATCGCTCCTTTCCAACAACCCTAATCTTTTCATCACCGACAACCATCAATTCGTCAAGTATGGCTGCTCTTGAATCATGCCCTAAACACAACATGATCGCTTATTTAGAGAAGACTGATGGGAAATACTGAGTTCCATGAGATTATGGACTTTCTTACACGAAGCTCAATTTACTATGCTCTCACTGTAAGTCTTGTAGTCTCTACTACTTTGTGACAGTTCTGGATGTATGCTAAATCCAAAATAATCAAACAATGTTAGGTATATTTTACTGCCACAAGTCGGGGGTGGGGGGGTTGGGGGGGGGGGGGGGGGTGGGGGGGTGTGGGGGGAGGGGGGGGCCGGGGGGTGGGGGGGGTGGGGGGGGGGTAGGGGGGGCTGGGTGGGGGGGGGGGGGTTAGGCAAGCCTGTGACTATCTCAGAGGCATCAATAAGAAGTGATCTTTGATGATGCTGATGGGATAGATACTTTGAATAATTAGGCTATATCTGATACTATACAGCTAATGGGGTATGAGGGGGACCTAACTATCTTAACATTTAATAAAGCCCTGTTTTCACCTTAATGGAAATTTCTTTTTCATACCATGAATCACTGCATAAGTTCTAAAAGCACTTCTTGGGATCAAATTCCCACTAATATTGCCACAACAGTGATTTGTTTAGCAACTAATCAAAAATACAATTTTTCAAAATTAATTTTTGATGGTATGATGAGACACTTGGATGCAAAGAAAAAGTTTGTCATGTATCCAAGATTTATTTCGGTCTTTTTGGCTACACAGTTAAAGAATGTGCATGTTCCTTTAGATCACTTCCCTATTAATGCCCTGACTAGTAAGGTTTTGTCATTTATGGTTAAAAAGGGTAAAAACTTTTCAGGGAATGTCACACCATTATTTGACTCTATGTTGGTTCAACCAACAGAGGATGAGGGTGAAGCTTCAGAAAGACCATCTGAATCCCAACCAATACCCTCTCCTCCTCACCTAAGTGAAGACCAACCTGAGTCACAGCTTGACCCATCTCCCAGACCTTCTCCTTCAATCCCTGTTCCTGATTCCAATCCAGAGGGTTCTGGTAGGAATCATGGAGGTCAGTCATCCAGTGATAGATCCCTATTAGGGAATGAGGATGGCCTGACACTCCAAAGTGTATATGATCTTTGTATTTCTTTGTGTAAACAGGTCACACTTCAAGCTAAAGAAATTAAAGATTTGAAGGCACAGATCAAGAAGCTTAAGAAGAAGGCCAGACCTGTGATCACACACCACAAAGCTTAGATGAAGAGTGTTTCCATGAAGACAAGATTGGCAGGAAAGAAATCTATGCAGAAAAAGTAGATGCAAAAGGAGTCTGTATCCAAACAGGGGAGGAAAACTGCCAAATCTAAACCAACTGCACACAAGGATCAAGCTTTTGATGATCTTGATGATTTTGATGCAATGGATTTCATGGAGGACGGAGGAATGCTCATAATGTAAAGGGGAGGAAGTATAAAGATAAAGTTAGTTACCGCCAAAGTAGATGAAGGTACTGACAGCCAAAAGTTAGTACGATCAAGATGATGAAGGTATGCTGAGATTAAAACTGGGGGAAAAAAAAAAAAATTCAGATGAAAATGCTACTCCAACAGCTACTTCAATAGTTTTTGGAGATAATGAAACCATTGATGAGTTTCTGGTATCCATGAGTCAAAATAAGGCTAAGCAAAAAGGAGTAGAGATTAAAGATGCTGAAGACTTTGATAGACCAAGGCCTACATCAACAAGATCATTGTTAACATTAAAGCCTCTTCCTAAAATTGATCCTAAAGATAAAGGCAAGAAAGTTCTTGAGGAAGAAGCTGAGTCAGATGCTGAATCAAAAAGGGGTTAATGAAGCTGAAAGAAAGTTTGCTCAACTTGCTAATGATGAAGGATAAGACAGAAAGGTACCAAGAAGTAGGAAACAAAAGAGGAAAAGAAAAAGTTGGTTGAAGAGGAAGCTACTAAGGTTGCGCTTATAAGGGATTATGATGATATCCATGCTAGAATTGAAGTTGATAGCATTCTAGCTGCAAGGCTTCAAGAAGAAGAGAGAGAAAAGTTCACTATTGAAGAGAGAGCCAAATTACTTCATAATACTATTGCTGCTCAAAGGAGATTTCTTACACAACAAAGAGCAGCTGAAATCAAAAGTAGACACCTACAAGAACTCAGCTAAGAAACCAAATGATGACATATTTGAAGCATGTTGGAGGAAAGAAGCATTCTGATCTGAAGACCAAGAATTTTGAAGAAATACAAGTTTTGTATGAAAAGGTAAAAAGGTCTGATGAAAACTTTATTGCTATTGGTTCTGCTGAGGATGAGAGGCTAATAAAAGATGTGAACAAGAAAGCTACTGGTATAAAGAAGGATGACAGTATTAAAGAGGAAAGTAAAGAAGAAGAAAGTACAAGAAAGAGAAAACTTGGCACTAGGAAAAAGATGAAGTCAAGGAAAAAGATTCAGAAAGATACCTTCTCAGGATGATCAAACTGATAGTGAGAAAGAGAATGATGAGTTAAGATTATGTTTAATATTAGCTCTAGATGAGGACAAGGTGATGGATTATGAAATATTAGACAGGGAGTATCCTATCATAGAATGGAAGACTAAATATCATGGATTTAAACCACAGTATGATGAAACTAAAGACTTAGAAGAGATTAGGCTAAATGTGGTAATTAGAAGTAATGGACAAAGGAGATACTTCAGTACTCTGATGAGGGTACTTTCCATATTTGATAAAGAGGATTTGAATGCTGTTTATAAACTTGTGATGAATAGATATCAAGATGAGATACCTGAAGGTTTTGATAGAGTACTTTGGGGAGATTTAATGATAATGTTCAATCCAAGTAATGAAGATGAGTTTTGGAACTTACAACAGGATTGGAATGTAGTAAGTTGGAAGCTACATGGTTCTTTAGGGGTACATACTTTAATGACTGAGGCAGGGTTAGTCATTCATATGTTTGTGGAGAAAAAGTATCCTTTGAGAAAGAAAGTGCTGTTACAGATGCCAGAATTGAAGTTGGAATCTGAAGAAGACAGTACTATGGCATTAGAGTTGATTAGATTTGTCAAGAAGGTAGTTGCAGAGTTGGAGCCTGAAAATCTTGATGGAGATGGGAAGGATCTTTAAGTGTTGGTCTAATCACCACACAACACATGGTCATCAGTTCA
>BQNB010148093.1:3359-16346 GCA_026074375.1 Tanacetum coccineum | reverse complement strand
ATTTGTTTGTGTTTTCCACACTCTCACAAACAAACACACAAGTCAGTTTATGTGTCTACAAAGAAGCACAAGGAGTGAAGACAAGAGTGCAGGAACCCTAGCTTAGCTTTTCTATAGCTTATTTCTGTGGTAGCTTATTGGCTTTTTCAAAGTGCTTATTTATGTTTGCTTTTCACCTTTTATTAGATAATATTGCATGTTTAGAGGTTATCTTTAAAATTTAGTGTTTAATTCAGTTTTTATAAAGGTTAAATCAAGTTTTTAAAATATAAAGGGGTGTTTGGGTTAAGTACTAAAATGGGTCAAAACAGAAATGTGATGGGTTGTGACCATTTGGCCAAAGTTGGTTATCATTTTTAAGCTTATTTAAGTCTGTTTTCCAAAATCTTCAAGCTCAAAAACTGTTTTTCAAAGTTTTCTAAATTGTTGTTAAAACTGTTGGTTTTAAAGAGAAGCCCAAAGTGCTTATTTGGATAAGCACTTGGAATCCTGAGTTAAGGGTTCAAATTTGTGTCATTTGTGAGTGCAAAACTAACTAGCCAAAGTCTTAAGGGTTCCTTGTGTTTTGTACACATTCTGTCAACATTTCTTTTAAGTTTTTCAAAAGCCAAATTGCTTATTTCTTTTTGCAAAAATCAGCAACTTTAAATTGTTTTTAGAAGCTCAAAATTTGTGCACAAGCTCACTTTAAGCCAAGCTTAATCTGTCTTAGCTTAATTTTTAATTTTGAGCTTATTTGACAGCTTATTTTAAGCTGTCAAATTAGCTTCCCCTTTTTAGATTATTTCCCCTAGTGCTAAGGGGTCCTTTTTAAGCCATCTGTTTTAGCTTATTAGGGGGCCTCATCCCTAGCTTTTGGCTTTTCTAAAAAGCCAATAAGCTCTTTGATAAGCCCCCTTTGTTTCAGACCTTAGGAAGCCATTTTAGTTGCTTATTTTTAAGCCCAAATATGTCCCTAGGCTCTCTGCCCTTTAGCAAGCATAGCTTATAGCTTATTTGAATTTTAGCTTTTCTGTTTGTTTTATCTAGCTTATTTATGTTCATAGTGCTTATTTAGGTTAGATTAGCTAATCTCTCATTGCTTATTTGTTCCCAAAAGCCAAAAGAAAAAGCCAATTTTCACCCTAGCAGTACTAACTCCAAAGTTAGTACTGCTGAGTGCTTAAGCAAGTTCTGGCTTATTGGGCTTCTTCCCATTGCTTATTTTTGTTCCTAATAGTCCTTAATGATTGTGTGTTAAGTTGTGTGTGCTTATTTGTCTTTTTCCATTGCTTATTTTGTGTTAACAGTCAAAAAGATTTAGCCATTTAAGCCTTAAGCTTATTTTGTCCTTCTGTCTTGTTTAAGCCCTTTTCAGCTTATTTAGTTGCTACATTTTAATTTCGAGTGCTTATTTAGGTTAGGATAGATAGCTTCTTTCAGCTTATTAGTTCAAGTTCTAGCTTAAGTGTCCAAAAAGTCACCAAGTAAAATCCCTTTCACCTTTAAGCTTATTTAAGCTTCTGTCCGTTTTAAAAAGCCCTTTTTCAGCTTATTTATAAGCTTTTACAAATTCTTGCAGTTATGAAAAATGTTAAGCTCAATGAGCTTAACAAGTTTGTTTAAAAAGTTTTCATAAAAAAAAGAAAAAAAAGAGGAGATAAGGGGTGACCCGGGTGAGCAAGACTCGAACCCGGGCCTCTACCCTCAATACACCTCTCTTTTATAACAAGCCTTACCGCTGCGCCCTTGGGACTTCTACGTTAGAGTCCCAAGTGGTTTAATATTTAAACCCTTTTTCACCCTTTTAAGCTATAAGTTGTTTCCAGCTTATTTCGGCTTATTTATAAGCCGAAATTTGGGGTTCTTATTTTTCTTAGGTTAAGTGTAGTACAAAGTATTGTAGGAAAAAATTTCAGAATTTTTAAAAATAGTTTAGTATTTTTTATAATTTAATTTCGTTAAAAGTTTTAAAAATTCATAAAAAATACAAAAATTATCAAAAAAAATATTTTTCTTTTTTAGAAAATTTTCTTTAGTCATAATTTACGTAGGAAAAATAGAAAGACTTTTGTAGGGTTAATTTTTCAAACTTTTGATTTTTAAAGAACGGGTCTCGGGTACGGATCTTGACTTGACTCGTTTTTGGGTCAAACGACCTCCGTTTTCAGTCTAGTCTTTTTCATTCTTCATTATTAGTCCCCTAGAGTAGTTTAGAAGTAAAAATTTCTTTGTAGGGCTAATTTTTAAGATTTTAGGTTTTTGACCCCTTGTTCGGGATTCCTGCTTTTCAGCTTAATTTCATAATTTTTAGGTTTTTCTCAATCGTTTTTGTTTGTTATTGATTAATTTAGCTTTATACTCTCTCAAATCATTAATCTCATTCAAACTCCAATTTTCCGACTGTATCGATTCTCCAACACAGCCTCGTTAGGGATAAACGACCCGTGGATATTCTATACTACTTCTCGGTTTTATTGATTATTATTTTTTAGATTATATATATTGTATTATTTTATTATATATATAATTTGGAACCAATCAGATGTAATAATGAAGTCCTGCTTTGAAATGATGAAGCAGATCTTACTAGCCCAACCTTCACAATAAAATAGATGGCTTATAGTTCCACCATCTTCATATTTTGAACAAATAGATGGCTTATAGTTGCACCATCTTTATATTTTGAACAAATTGTTGGTTTTATAACACGTAACCAACATGCATATGCTACAGAGGCTTATATTTTTCTCTTCTTTTTTAATTATTACCCCTGTAGTATACAATACACATATCCCCCTACTTGAGATGAACAATATCAAAAGTGCTGATACAGGAGGGGTCTTCATAGATCAAGAGTGATAGGTCTTCCACGAACGCACAAAATTTCCATGCTCATTTACTCGAACCATGAACATAAGTAGCCAGGAATTTCAACGCAAAGAAAATATAGAATACAGGGTTGGCTAAGGCAAAATGGTGTAATGAAACATTAACATAAAGGGTTCAAACAAGGATTGGCTCAACAAGGTGATCTAGAGGTATCTTGCACTAAAAATGAGTGCAACAAAGGGTTTAACATGGGAGGTCGACAAGTCAGTGTAACAAGTCGATAACACATACATATAGGCTGTTTTTGGGTAAATTCCTAAATGTTTCCTTTTTAACAGTCTATTCCTGCTAATCAATTAGGTCTCAAAATGATGTACATGCCAAGTTCTAAAGTCTACAATACTACCGGCACACTCATATTTTTGGTGGATTTTTGTATAATAGATGAAAATGGAATCATTAGGCTAAACCTCACCAATTGAATTAAAGGGTAATAGTGCGCTCGGCAAAGATTCATTCTAGTTTGATAAGAAAAACATGTCAAAACTTTTAAAATTGGCACAAATTTTCAAAGAAAACTAGAAAATTGAAGGCAAATATAGGTCAAGTGGTAATTCTACTCTCTTCCTAAAGGCAAGGCGTCATCTGACTGTTTAGTTATACAAATGAAGCTTCTTCCTCCCGTAAAGGAATACCTTTTGATTTTAAATGTTTCAATTTCAACAAAAGGTGGTTCATAGTCTGTCTTTTCGATACCACTTTCCCATCGTTCTTCTTCTTCGAATCCCTCATCGTGCCATGGGTATGATGTGCCCTCATGGAAATTTTTGCATTTTTCCTCACATCATCTAGGGCATACCCCTTCTTTTTAATTCTTAAATCATATTCATTAGCCAACTATTCAATTTAGTTGTCAAATACCTTCCTATATTCGTCAAACCTTCTCGAGTATGGGTCATCATGCGTTTTTCCATAGTCAGCCCTAACATCAAAACTATGTAGCACCTAATCGTTAAGTACTGCATTTCTAACAGACTTATCTACATTAGTATGTCCTAACTTAATTTTTAACCAATACTCATATAAATAATCCCTAGGTCGCGGTTTGTAAGGTTGTGGTTGTGGGAAATCAGGTAAGTAGGTTTTTATATTCAAAATTTGGTCATCTTGATGGAATGGGTTGGAAGTCTCCTTAAGAGTTAGGTTTTGAGAGGTGCCTACTATAGGTGTCATGTTATTCGTATACCACTCATTGAATGAGGACTCCTATAGTTTTGGCATATCTTCATTTTTCTAAGGGACGTATGAGCGTGGGTACTCATGGTGATACTCACAGGGTTTATCTTACATCATTGCTTCATGTGAACTGTCATTATCCTTGAACTCGCTATTTCGTGCCACCAACTCGTAGTATCGCCTTTCACGGGTTATATCGTTAATGGTCTTATTCTCATATCTTATCTTGAGGAAGTTAGTCATGATCCTGAAAGCACATCCATTGTTTGAGCATTCCATTTTCTCCTTTCCCATAGATAGCATCGTATCCACTACAAAAGCTTAAGTCGGGATTACACGTGGGCCACATCTCGCAATCCTTTCCACATTTATTTTCATAGAACACTCAGATTGGTTTACACACATGCCATCTTGAAGTTATCTTTTCTAAGTTCTTAACCTCTCTATGCTCAACTTCAGGCTCCTGCATATCATCACTTAAATCAACGGTGTCTATACTTTCATCATCACAAAATCAAGTGCATTGCTCAAACTATAAACATGAAGGAGATTCATAGGAAAATAAATCATCTCCTATTTTAAGGGGATTAAAAGGCTCTTTATTTTTTAATAGAGTTTGTCATGTAAACTTTTTCAATAGGGATGTTAGAGTGACAAACATTTCCATCCATATTAAATAAAAGTTTATCCTCTCCAAATTCTAATGAAATCTCTCTTTTAAAACATCAATTTGAGCATGTATAGCTGCCAGAAATGGTCTCCCTAGAGACATTGTTTCATTAGGTTCCCCTAACATGTCCATAATCATGAAATCGGAAGGAAATAGGAATTTATTGATCTTTACTAAGACGTTTTCTACTATTCCTAATAGGGCCTTTTTAGTCATATAAGCCCTTACGACTATCATGTCGGTTTCCTTAAGGTTAGCTAGTCACAAATGTTCAAAATTTAATCTGGGCATAATATTAACGCTAGATCCTAAATCTTCCATGGCATACAAATTAAGAATACCAATAGTGCAGGGAAAAGTGAAACTCCCTGGATTTAATTATTTAGGTGGTAGCTGGCATGGTAAGGCTCCCGAAATACCCCCTTCTTCATTTAGGATGTCATCTTCTTCAAAAGACACCCCCTAGACTTCGTTAACTTTATTCAAAGATGTTTCTATTTGTTCACCTTTATTGGCGTAAACTGCCTTACATTTAGCAACCAATGATTTAAGAATGGCGATCAGTGCATCCTTCTCGTCCTCCTTGTCACGCCTACATATGCATCTCTCCATCTTTGTTTTCAGCCAGTTATTAGGGTCATCGTCAAAGCTTAATTCTTCATCTTCGGGTTGAGGTTTAGGTCTAAAGGGTTTATCGTTTCTCGTGTAATTTATCAATTTTTGGTCACCCGTTTCTGATTCGTCTTCTGATACGAAATCAGTGTCCTCTTCAGGGAGCTCATGTCTCTTATTATGGTGAATAAAGCTGATATCCGTGTCTGCATGGTTTGTTGGAAAAAGGGTCAAACATTCCTACATGACTGCCTTTTCATCTCCACTTTGTACTCCATGTATTCGGCAATATCATGTCCTCGATGTCCTTTTCCTTCATTCTAAATTTAGACTTAACCATGCCCGGTGCTTGGTTTCCTTGAGTCAACATTAGGTACTGTTCTATTGGATTGAGTTCGTGTGGTCAACTTCAACTCCATCATGGTTTCCTGAATTTTAAAAAAATTAGTTTAAGAAATAAAATGGAAATAATTTAAATAATCAGATTAAAATAATTTAGTCTATACCCGGCAGCGGCGCCAAAAACATGATGCGTAAATTGTTTAAATATTTATTTACCAAGTTTTAAATTTATAAAACTTGTCTACCGATATACGCACTAACGGGCAGAGAACCCGGTCGTATGTAGTGTAGTAGTTGGTAAAATTAAGGTCGTCCCAAGATCTAAGTTTAACTAGTTCTAAGTTGATTATGTGACGTTTCGAAAATGGTTTTGAATTGATTTGAAATTTAACAAGAAAGTAAATTGCAGAAAATAAATTGATAAAAGTGATCAGGGAGAAAAGCGTGGTAGCTAGCCATTTCATTACTACTTCTACGATTATATTTTCCTGTGCAATGTCTAATTACTTGTTTTATTAGTAGTTTTAATATCGACAGACCCGAATTAGAATTTGAGGTATGTCCTATACTTCCTGCGATCCCGAATCCCCTAAAAGTCAGAAAGGTAGGGCAACCAAGTTGTAGTGATTAATCCCCAACTATCCTTAAGACTATATATATAACCTGTATAGATTATTAACCCTCTCTGAAAGAGTTTTTGTGCTTTTTAAGTGTTTAATGAGACAGAGTCGGTAATCAAGTTAATTCCTACACTAGGGATAGGTGCAAATCTACATTAGTACCCTGCTAATTCCATGTTCAACTAGTCCGCCAAATGTCAAAACTAACAGGATCTAAGCCACCCTCAACACTACCAAAACCCAGGGATCAATGACAAACTATAAGGATATCTAATAAAACCATAATTAAACAGGAAACATTCAACATAACAACAGTAAATACATAGCTAGGCCAGCACTAGAAGTGCTTAGCCACTCATGGTAACAGTGCAGCAAGAATTAATAAAGGAAATCTTGGATAGAAAACTCATAATCCTTACAATATGCTTTTTGAACGAATAAATTCAAAAATACAATTTAGTGATGACTCCCTTGGACTTCTTGTTGAATTCTTCATATTCTGGAAGCCTTGTTCGCTTCTGGGTATAGTGGTGAAAGGAGTGATAGTGAGTGATGCTGAATGAGCTAAATGAGGGCTCTATTTATAAGTATTGAAAGTGTTACGACGTAACATGTATGTAAGTGTTACGCCGTAACCTTGCTTACGTGGGCTTCCATTCTCCAGGCTTAAATTGTGTTACGGCGTAACTCAAGCGTTGATGTTACGCCATAACAATGACTCGGATAAGTCATCCTCTTTGACGATGATGGTTACGGCGTAAGTATGATGGAGTGTTAACCCCGTAAATCTTGGTGCGGATTTATTTCTTTGTTAATCTTGGTTACGACGTAACACCTGCTGGGTGGTTACGCCGTAACTGGCCTTGAGTTGACTTCTTTGCTTGATTTCCACGTCCAAATCTTGTGTCTCTTCCTCAATTGCTCGCATTTTTCCTGAAAACTAAAAATAAGTGATTAAGTATTGTTTTCAGACATTTATAACATAATTACAAGCATTTTCATAGAGAATTTGATACTAAAAAATATTAACTATTTGATGTTATCACTAATGCATGTAATACATAGCCAACTATTTTCATACCATATAACAATACTCAAAATAGCCATCCAAACATCCTTGCATACAAACCAGCCAAAATCCTTAATCCTAAAAAGTCCATGGCCATCACTATCAAAAACTTTAATACACTCCCAAAAACCAGTCACCCCATAAGACCAGATCTCCCATAAAATCCTATTAAAGTGCACATCCATAACCTTATCTTTATAATCCCTTAACTTAGTCCCTCCATGGAACCAAGCTACCCTAACATCATCCCACTTATAGTGTTCTATCATAATGAACAACATTTTTCCTTAAAGGAATTTTCCAAACCTTAGATGCATTAATTACATGAATTTGAGTCTAACTAAATCAACTACAACCTTAAACAACACATCAAGAACTTCTCAAACACTATTACAAATGGATGATGATTTAGGACCTCCTTATTAAAGAACATCTCGATTCAAATCACAGGTCTAAAAACTTTTAGGACAGGTGCATTTGACTTCCACGGGTCTAAATGTGATTTTCATATTTAAACTGATAAATATAAAACCAACCGGTCTATATAGATATTTTTTTAGACCATCACACTTCATTTCCACGGGTCTAATTATCTTTTAATATTTAGGCCGGTATAAACCAACAAAACCGGTTTAAAAGGTCTTGGCGGGATTTCAAAATTTTCATAAAAATATCCCGCTCACACACCAAATTTTCAAACATTTTAGTCTATTTCTTTTCTTTTTAGTCTTCTCTCTACTTATTTTCTTCACTTCACTCTGGTCTTTTTCCTTCCTTTTTTTCAACATATCAGTGAAGTATAAAATTTACAAGCTCATTCTTCTCTTCTTTGGTATGTTTACAAATTATGTTTGTGTTTCTATGTTTTGTATTTTAATGACTTTACTAACTATATACATTTATGCAAGAATTTTATTTTCTTAAAACTGAAAACCAACAGTTGTGGTCAAAATAGTCGACCACTCTTATTTTGTAGCAAGTTTAAAGAACAGGTATACAACAACTAACTCTCTACGTAAATACTAAATTATTTGGCAGAAATTAATTACTGACACTTAGTAACAATATGTTTATGCTTTTATAATTATGTTTATATCTTGTTTTCTATTTTGATAGCTTATTACTCGATGACGGTCAGAATTAAGTGAAATATGATGGCTAGAACTAGGTGAAATATGGTTGCTCTAGCGGGGTAAAAGAGGTGGTCATTGAGGCTAGGGGTACAAGGTGGTGGCGGAAGCTTATTAGTGAACCAAAATAGCTTATTATCATTACAAGCTGATTTTTGCTTGAATTTTTTTTATTAAAAAAAAACCTTTTAGACCGGTGGAAATGAAACCGACGGGTTTAAATACTTATCTTTTAGACAGGTGCTTCAATCGGCCCAAATGACTTTAACTCTTTTGGACCTCCTTAATATAGGACATGAATGGCAACACGGTAATTAAAAGGCCTCTTGTGACCCGTCTAAAAGCTAATATTTGTAGTAGTGCTCTTTGCTCAACTATCCTATTGTCCTTTCCTACCACAAGAAATAAATAGCAGCCCCAAATGCAAGTCTTTAAATGATACTCTAAATGGAGTTTTTGACAGGTTTGTTAACAAGACCAGAAATGGCACTTGCCCAATCATTGCATAAGTCATCAAGTGATGCCATAGGTTTAATCCTTTCCTACAATCTCTTAGAATAATTGCATGAAAGAAGAGGTGGATATGGGATTCATCATTAAGTTTAAACAAATGACAAGACTTGTCTTGCACATTAACCCATCTAAAAATCATATCCTTATTTTTGAGCCTACCCCTAATAGCAACCCAAGTAATAAATGCATGCCTAGGGACACATTGGGTAAACCAAATATGCCTATACCAAATAACCTTAGGGTATTAAACCTTAATATATAACACCCCTGTTTTTGACATCTGGGGTATTATTTCATAGTACAACTATCATAATCATAGAAAACGACTCGAAATAGACGTTTTTAAAAGATAAGTTATCATTCATTATTTCATCAGAGTTTTTAGAAACAGAGGTCCTAAAATTTACATGAAAACATAAAGTTTGAATGATAACATTTTAGCCATCTTCAAGTCCGTGCCACTCCGTGCCATAAGATGTTCAGTTACCTGAGATAAACATGCTAAAATGGTCAACATAATGGTTGAGTGAAATTCGTAGGTTTATAATAAATAGTGTGAATACAAGTCATCATAAGAGTGGGTTACGTTGTTATATAACCATAAGTTTAATAATTGCAATGAGTACAATTATTCTGGAAAACAGTATTATTGCGTCTAAGCTCATGGTACTCAAACTGAATAGTGTATATATCAATAATGATAGATCATAAAGATAATGGCCACCTGTAGGTATATCTGCTATTCTACCTATAAGTTTTAAATATAGTGCGTTTGGTTACCTATTCGGCTAACACAAACGGGATTTGTCAATCACAATAGATCTATCCACAATATTCGCGTTCACTCGCAAGTGATTAATGATCCATGATGGTGGGGGTCTTTTGGCATAAGGGAACTTAGACAACAGATGCAATAATATATCAAGATAGCATACATTTAGAAAACACTTGTATTCATGGTTTATAGCATGTATCCCCCTCATGGGTTTATGAAATAGAAGATTATAAAGTTGAGGCTATGACTCACCTTTAACAGTATAGGGAAAATTGATTAATAGCAAAGTATATCAAGTGCAAAAGTAACGGCTTGTATGCAACCTCGGGGCCACCACCCCCTAATCTTAACCCCCAACTATAATATGTCAAGTCTTAGTGTGATGGTTTATGTTTCAAAACTTCATAAATTTTAACGTATATCTTTGATTTATGAAATTATGAAAATATTGTATCACTGTTTGGGCTATCAAGTCTTAGTGTGAGGCCATGTAGTATCGTTTGAGGAGCCAGGGCACTTTAAATGGTAAACTCAGCAAACTCGTCAAAACAAAAACTCAAATGAAACCCTTCATATGAAATTCCCTAGTAATGTGATACGATAAGATTTTTAAGTTTCTTCAAAAGTTAGTTGATGATAAATTACGTTAAATATATAACGAAATAATGCGTCGATTTATGATTAATAACGTTAAATGTGTTGGGTTTTAATAAAATTGAGTTTTATAATATAACTAATAAATATTTTTATTATATTTATATAAAAATATTTCTATTTTTTAAGTTTGCAAAATTGGCAATATATACCCTTGGTTGATAAACTTTTACGACTTTAGTCCTTTATATATAAAGTATATATAATTTAAACCTTTAACTTTAAAACTTGGAAAATTAGGTCCTTATAGTTATAACTTTAGGAAAATGACATTTTCAACCCCCTTTAGTTATAAATTTAAGAAAGTTATGATATATACCCATATGCATGGAAATATTTGCAAAACAAGTCCAAAAGGCCATGCAAGCTTATTTTAGGATTCCAAATAATATTTGCATGTTATAGTTTATTAGAATAAGCAAAAATAAGATGTTCTAACATAACAAAAGTTTAGAATAAGGATTCGTTAGCTAGAAAATCATAACGGGTCATTTTAGGGTTTTAATAAAAAACACATGGGTTTGAGGATTCAAAGCTTCAAACAAGAGTTTATATATGATTTTAAGAGGGTATAAGGAACATTCTAATACAGAATATAAGCTTATGGAATAAGATCTTAGGCTTACTTGAGCTAAAATGGGTCAAAATGGGGTTTTCGGGTTCGTACGCCTAGAAATAGCTTCAAGACTTCGTTTTTCTTGCTTCTATTCTGAGCTTAGAGACTTCTCTTGATCTTATATTGCTACTATGAAAAGGCTAGAACTCCATTTGAGGGTGTGAGATGAGTTGTGTGGGATGAAATAAAAAAGGTGCTTAGTTCGTGTATTTATAGGGTGAAAACAACCTTGGTGCCCAAGTTTGCTTAGTGTAGTGGATCTAGGGCTGCTAGGGATGACAAGGAAGAGCTAGTGTGTGAGTATTGAGAGCTAGAAGCTAGATAGGAGATGTGGAGAGGGTTTTAGAGGCCACGGCTAAAGAAAGGAGACAAGGAGGTGACAAAGCAAGTCTTGGTGCTTAAGGGTTGTGATGGAGGTGCTTTTAAGCTGCTTAGGGAGGTAGTAGCTTAGTCATATAGGTGCTTGAGGTGCTAGGTTGGTTTAAAATGGGTCAAAAAGGAAGAAAATGTATCGGGTTGGATTAGGGTTCGATTTAGGGTTTTGGACTTTTAGATTGAGTTAGGGTTAGGGTTTAGGATAGATTAAGGTTTAGGATTAGTGTTAGGATTGAGATTAGGGCTTAGGATTAAGGTTTAGGGCTTAGTTTTAGGTTTAGGGTTTAGTTTTTAGTTGAAAGTGAAATTAGGGTTTAGGGTTTTGTTTTTAGGGTTTAGGGTTTTAGATTAGGGTTTAGGATGAATTAGGGTTTAGGTTTAAGGTTTAAAAGTCATGCATTAAGTGCTTGTACCTTGTGTTAAAGTGGTGGTAAGAAACCAAAGTGATTTAGGAGGTAAAATGACCTAATTTGACTTTCTTGCATTATTGACTTGTACATTGTGTTTTAGAAAGTTGTAACTTGATTTAGGAGGGAAAAATATTCAATTGTTGTGTATTGATACTTGTACACATGCTTTAAAGGCTTGTACATTCATTTTATATGTATACATTACATATAATTAGGGTTTTGATGTAAACATTAATGTTTAATGCTTGTTTTGATATAACGTTTTGAAAAGTACGTTAAATGGATAATGTACTTGGTAAAAATGATATTAAGATATAGACTTGACATATTAGGATGTTTACATGATATAAACATAGATAGAGATGGCATTGATAAAGGTTGTGTGAGCTCGTTTACTTTAGAGATGCAAGTTACGTTGCATAATGAGATAAAGCAAAAATTTCCCTGTAAAAAGGTGGTATATATAGATATTACAGTGCATCTAATTTAATAGATGGATAATTATGTTAATGAAAATTGCGGGTTGTTATATAGACAGTGTGTATGAAAATTATGTTCCTCATAGAGATTGACTTATCTTTGGAAATGAAGTGTTGGATGATTGCCTTTGTAAATATGGGATAGTACATTTTCTCTTGTTTCTTAGAGTCTTTGTTGTCTATCTAGAACATAAAGTCTTCCCAAAGTAGTTTAACAAAGTCAACATTCTTGTTGTAATACATCCCCCACAGGATTTATGTTCTTGAAAGTATGATCTTATCAAGACCTGTAGTTTTCCCAAAAAGGCATCTGTTGATGACTACAGCAAAGGTTCTCCAAGGTTGGTGCATATGATCTGTATATACCTTAGTTATAGAATCAATATTACATATGTACCCAAGTTCCTTGATAAATGAGACACTTTCATCATCAAAAGAAGGAGGTACAACAAACTCTTGATTTGGAAGTCTTGGACATATTTGGAGAATGTCACAAAAGACTTCAACATCAATTGTGCATTTCTTCTTGTCCATCTTGAATTTATATGAAGATGAGTTTTTAATCTTGGTGATGGTGTGCCAGAACTGATGCATGCATAATTCTGTGACATTTGATGTGATTAGGAAAGCTGGGTAGAGAGAAGAGAGTGCAAGAGCATCTGATGAGGTGTCATT